>JARQOD010013010.1:0-17423 GCA_033576555.1 Oophaga sylvatica | reverse complement strand
GCCCAAATTTTTCCTAAAAAAAAAGGGGGGGGAAAGGCACTTCAAAAACCCCCAAAAAAAACCCTGAAAGTACCAACTCTACTTAAAAAAAACACCTGAGATCCACGCCTCTACCACCAATTTTTTTGGGGTGTAACAAAAACTAAAACCGAAAACCACGGAAAAAACTAAAAAAGGCAAATGAACAAACAGTGGTGAACAAAATGAGAGGAGCAAAAGCCCCCGGGGGCCCCGGGCAGACCCCCACAAAAGTGAAAAAAAGCAGGCCCCAAAAAAAAAAAAAAGAAAAAAAAGCCTTATTTTTTAGCAGAAGAGGGGGGGCCACAAAACGCTTTTCGGGGCCCTCTGGGTTTTTGCCTTATGCAAAAACAGTGCAATAGGGAGTGTGTATGCCGGGGGTTTTTGCGTGTCTTTTGGAAAAATTTTTTTTCAGTTCTTTTTTAAGTTTTTCTTTCGTTTTTCTACCTTTTTGTGCTCTGGGGGTGGTAAGGAGTGGGGGGCCTTTAAATTTCTGACCCTACTGTTTCCCGGTCTTGTGGTTTTTTTGCGTGAATGCGGGTCCCTGATCACTTTTATTTTTTCGGGAAACCCCCGTACGCACACTTTTTTCTGAAAGTAGTTTCTTTGCAGTAGCCCCCCCCTTTTTTTTTTTGGGAAACGTTTGTTCATCAAAAAAATATTTTTTTTGACCACAAGGGCGTTTTTTCCCCCTTCATTTGGGAAAAATTTCTGGATGGGGTTCATCTGGTCCTTTAAAGCTGGTAGGGGTTTTCCAGAAAAGGGGGGGGGGATTTTCCCTTCCATCGTCCGGCTTTTTTTTCCCGGGGGGGAAAAGAAAAGCGGGTAAATTTTTGTGTTAGGGGGGAATCCCTGAAGCGAAAAAAGAAACCCCAATCAGTTTTTTTCTTTGTGTCTTTGATTGGGGGGTGGGTCCATCTCCCCATTGGCCACCTTGGGGGCCTATTTGTGGTAGGCGAGTTTGAATTTTTAAAAAGATGCCTTTTTCCTTCACATGTTGTTTTTTTGCATTCAGCTTTTTTTCCCCTTTTTGGAGTTGGTTTTTAATTCTTGAGAAATTTTTCCGGGGCCTTTTCCCTTTGTCAGGTTTTTTTTCTTCATCGTCATGTGTAGCCCCCGGGGTCTCGCCCCTCCCATTTCCCCAAATGTTGTCTTCCTTTGGCTGTTTTTTTGGCTCCCCTGTCCGCCATGTTTTCCCCCACGCCCCTTTTTTTCCTCGTTTTCCATGTACTTTTTTTTTAAATTGCCCCCTTTTTGGGGAAATTGGAAAATCCCCCTAGGTCCTGAAAGCCCCATGATGTTTTACTTTTTTCCCCTTTTTGTGTTAAGCCCCTTTTTGCCCAGAGGGGCCAAAGTCGTGTGCAAAAGCCATTTACCAAAAGCCCGGGGTAGTTTTTTCCGTCGCCCCTTTTGCCATCTGGGGGCCCTTTGCAGCGCTATAAATTTTTGTTTCCCTGGGGTGAAGGTAACAGCTTCTGGCCCCCCCGGGGTTTTTTTATTGCTGGCCCCTGTTTTTCCCGTGTTAAAATTCTTCGGGGGACCCAAAATTCCCCCCCCTTTTTGGGGGTGGGATTTTATTTTCCGGGGGGGGACTGAAAGGTCTGGAGACGGGGACTTTAAATGGCAAAAAAAAGGGGGGCCAAAAAAAGGGGCCCCGGCGGTGGGGATTAGGGTTGGGTTTAGCTTGTTTTAATTTTTTCCCAAAATGCATTTTGGGTGAAGTTTCCCCGTGGGGCCCAAAGGGAGGTTTTCAGAAACCCCGCCCCGGGGGGGTTTTTGTGGGGTACGCCATCGGCGGGAGGGTGCCTTTTTCAACGGGATCCAACGGGCTGAGGGGCCCACCTAAAAGTTCTTTTTCCCCCCCCGGAACCCCGTGGGGGGACTCCGGTGCATAAACCTTCTTTCCCCATAGGTAGAGGAAAAAGATTTTTTAAATAGTCAGGTAGGGGGGGGTATTGGCGTGAGCTGTGGAGTTCTTTCAATTTTCCTGAATGGGTAAAGGCCTGCGTCTGATAAAAGGAGGGGGTTGTTTTTAAGCGCACGGGGGTTTTTTGGAGGGGCATCAGGGATCCAGTTCTGCTACACACAAAGGGGGGGAAGGGGCCTGCGCATTCTTGGAGTTGTTGGGGGCCCAAATCTTCCCACAGTGGTTTTCCATTCTTTTGAAATGTGTTTCGCTTGGGGGAATACAGTGTCCCAGGGATGAACTTGCTTCTGGCATCAGGATTTTTTTTTTTCCCCACTTTGCTTTTTCTGTTCTTCCGGTAAGTAGGGGAGAAAAGGGGAAAAGGGTGTGCGGTGTCGATGTCAACCCCCAAAAAAAAGAGAAAGTCCCAGTTTGTAGAAAGTGACTTTTGCTATTCTGCAATCCATTTTAAAAAAGAAGATGGGGACTTGTCTTGGTGAAATTTAGGGTTGTTTTTGGGCCCCCTTTAGGCAACATTTTCCCTATGCAAAAGCACTGGGGGTTTTAAAGCAGGCCCCCAGGGGGGAGGGGAAACACTGAAGGTACGGCCGGGTTGTACCGTAATCCGTGCGGTGATGGGACTTTGAGGCAAGTGTGAGGTTTTCCCCTGTTGGGGTTCAAACCCCGTAGCCCCTTTCCGGCCCCCGGGCCCTTGAACCTTGAATCAGGGGGGTTTAATCTTTTTCTTATGGGAAGTGGGATGATTGAGGGGGAGGCCCCCCAGTTTGGCCTTGCCTTCATATCGGCGGGGGGACCCCCATTGCTGGTGCAGAGCTGGGGGAAAAAAACCCCGTTCTGGTCCCATCTGAGAGATGCGCCCAGTGGCTTTCTTGTTTCCACCAAGACAGTCATGTGTTAGCACTGTGGGGTAAGGGGTTTTTTGGCGTCTCCAAAAGGGCTGCTTTTTTTCAGACGGGCCCTAGTAGTTTTTTTTCTCCCGGGGTTCTGGTCAATATTTGTGCAAAATTTTAAGGTGAGTGGCCTTTTGCCGGTTAGGGGGGGGGGGAAGGGTTATTGCAGGGGGGCCCTTTTTGGGCTTGAAAAGATGAACCTGGCGTTAGGCGGATGAGGTGTTGTTCTAAGGTGGGTCCTTTTTGAGTTAAAATTCCTGGCCAATGTAAAAGTTCTGGGGCCCTTTTGGGGCGAGTTCATTGCCCTTTTCAGTTTTTAAGAATCTTGATTGGGTGGGGAGTGGTTTTTTCGGGTATTTCCGCCCTCCTGTGTGGTCTGCTGGGGTTTTTTTGGGGTTCCCTTTTCTTTTGGGTCGGGGTAAAAAGTTTATGGCCCCATTTCCCTGGAACCTCTGTCGTTTCCCTTCTGCGTAGGTCCACCCCCAATGGTTGAGGGGCATTTTTTTCCCAAAAAAAACTGGGACGATGGAGTGTTTGGTGAGCCCCAAACGAGGGGTTCATAATCTGGAAATATCTGATTAAATCAACCCTGCGGAAAAAAATTGATAGGTGGGGGGTTTTGGGGGTTTTTCCACAAAAAAAGAATGACTACGCCACCACTTAGGAAGGCCCCAGGGGGGGGTTTTTGTGACTTGGGTGTGCCTTGCCCTATGGGGGGGGTTTTCATGTTTGTGTTTTTCTTTTTCTGGGTGAATCATTTTCTTTTTTTCCGGAAAAGAAAAATCCCACAGTTGTAACATTAAAATTCCTTCGCCCGGCGGGAAAAATTTTTTGCTCTGTGAGCAGGGTTCCATTGTTTGCGTGTATGGGGCCGGCTGCTCCATGGTTTCCTTTTGGTTTCTCTCCATGAAAAAACCCTGTCCAACATCCGGTGTGTTATCATGGGAAATGAGGCCCAAATTTAAAACCCTGAAATTTTCGTCAGGGAAATTTCCCCCACAACTGTTTGTTGACTGTGAATGTAGGTGAGATTTGTCCTGCGTCTGCTTTTCCCTTTCTGAGTTGTAAATTAGTTTGGTCCGTTCCCCCAGGCCCCCCTTTTTAACTCTGTTGGGAGCTTAAGTGTTCTCTAAAAATTGGCCGAATGCTCCCCTCTTTTTTTCCTTGGGCCCGGGAAACCCCGGGGGGGGGCTGCATCGTTCGTGGATCTCTGCATTTTTTGGAAAAAGGCATGGGGTTTTCCCCGGGGTTGGAGCTCTATCCCCCGGTTGGGGTAAAGGGTATAGGATGGTGTTCCCCTGCCCCTGCTCTTTGGGGCTTGTGTGTTTTTTCCCCTAGTTTGGGCCATGTGTGATTGCATCTTATCTTATCAAAAAGATGACATGGTTTATTGGGGCTCATGGGTGAGATTTGGGCTTTAAAATTGTCTTCTGAGGGATTTCCCATTCCCTTTTGAGGCTGGGGGGTCAGTGTATGGTCCATGGCAGCCCGTAGCTTACCCCTCCCCGTGAACCCCACGTGGGGTGTTGGTTGGGGGCTAATGTAGCGTTTTGTGTAGGGAGATCTGCATTTCTTTGATTAATGAGTTTGTTTGTACTGGGCTTGGGATAGACAAGGTCCCCCGGCTGGAGCCTGAATGCGGGACCCACATTGTTGGGTTGGGGTTCCCGTTGATACGAAGTGAAAAAAGAGGAAGGGGAAAGGTGTGAGGGGGAGGGGAGAAAGGGAGGGGGGGAGAAAGAAAAGGGGGGAAAAGGAGAAAAGGAGGAGAGAGAGAGAGAAAGATGGGGGGGAAAGTAAAAAGAAAGAAGAAAAAATTTTGAGGTTGGGAGGAAAAATAAAGAAAGGAAATGAAAAAAATGGTGGTCAGAGATTTAAAGGAGGGAAAAAAAATGAAGGGGGGGGAGGAGGAAAAAAGGAGAAAAGTCGAAAAAGAAAGAAAAGGGACTGAAGAAGAAAAAAGGGAGGGGTCCCCCCCCTGACTTTGAGAGGGGATGTTGAAACAAAAATGCCTTTCCCTTTGGGGAGGGCGGGGCATTTTTTTCCCGTCGGCCCCTTTCCCCAAAGAGAGCATACCCCGTCCCCGGGCCCCATTGGAATTTGGTGTGTGTGACTTGAAATTCGCTCTTGTGCTGTTTGATTTTTGCTAAAATGTTTAACCCCTTTTCAAATTTTAAAAAAAAAAAAAAAAAAAAATCATTCCGGGCCCCTTCAAATTAATTGCTGTATCTTTTAAGAGCCCCCCGGTTTTTTTGCGATGGTAATTTTAATAAATTTCCCCCTTCCCCTTAAAAAAAAAAAAACAAAAAAAAATTTTTTTGCAGAGTAAAGGTGCCTGTTTTTTGTTCTCACGTACTTCATTCTTCCTGCCCCCCCTTTTTCGTTTTACGTACTGTGTCTTTCCAAAAAAATTTTTCAAAAAAGGGTGTTTAAAAATCTGAAAAATTCCCTTATCTTGGCCCCTTGTTCTAAAGCAATTTTGTAAAAAAAAAAAATGGCTGGAGAAATAAAGCTTAAAAAAAAATTGTTAAAAAAAATTCCCAAATAATAAAAATGTACTTAAAAAAAAAATTTTAAAAACAAAAAGTTAGATTAGTAAAAACTCTAGAAAAAAAAAAAAAAAAAAAAAAAAAAAAAAAAAACACCAAAAAGGGGAGAAAAGAAAACCGTATTAACATAAAACTCTGAAAACAACCCTCTTACTAAAACAGCTGATTAAAAATCTCGGAATGTCAGGGCTGCTTCCCCCCCTCCCTTCCTCATTCTTGCTTGCTGTCTCTATAGGCACTAAAATCACGTATAAAAAAAAAAAAAAAAAATTATTTTCCTCAAATAGCAAAAAAAAATATATTCAGTCTGAATCCCTGATAATTCTCACGTTAAAACCTGTAGCCAAAAAAACTAGCTTAAAAAATAAAAATCAAAGCCAAGAAACAGAATGCCTGGATAACGTGATTAGCAGAGGGGGGGGGGGCAAAGGGGTTTTTTTCGCGTGCACCCCAGCACACTGCCTGAATGGATACTGACAGAGGCAAGGAATTGATTTAAAGCGACAGTACCTGATACAGACAGTGGACAGACACCGGGAGAATAGAATCCCTTTTTGATGATCTGTGAAATACAAGTCTCTGGTAACGATAACTCACCAATTGCACTGAGCACGGTGAGGCTCAAGTTCTATCGTCTGTACCTATGCCTGGCTGGGCGCCGGGGTCACAGTAATCTCAATAGCCTTCATCAAAATTCTCACTATCCACGTCTGTTTGACTGGGATGGCCCCCCGGTGCTGGACAATTTTGTGAGAACTTATCCAAACAAGCTTCTGCCCTTCCCGTCTGATTTGACGGATGGCCCCCAGGCGTGAAAGTTTATGCAAAAATTTAAAACCCGAACAAAGCCCCGTTTCCCACAACGGATTTTTGGGATAATCCCTCCAATATTGAGAATATCTGCGGGACTTATCCAAAACAAGCTCCCCCCTTCACGTTGATTTGACTGGGTGGCCCCCCGGTGCGTGAAAGTTTACTGGGGGAAAATTATGCAGCAATTGTCTTTTGTTATACAGCCCCCAGAGATCAGAAAGAAAAAAACCAGTCACCTTTCCCCAATTTCTCCCTTCACATAAAACATAAAATATACAGCACAGCGCAACCAACTCGGGCTTATCCCAGGGCTTTTGGATAAGGGTATGGACTTTTTTAACAACCTGGGAAGCGGTGATGACCCGTCCAAACGGTGAAGTGTAGGCTAGGACTAGGCACAGGGAACATTCAGGAAAGATGACAAATTTTTCTTACTTATGATGGGCTGCAGTCTCCTCCCGTTTTGCCAAGCGGGGCCCAACCCCCCCTCTCTCCGGTCGGCCGGGTCCTCGTGCGTTTCGTCCAAAAGCCCCGTGGGCCCGCCAACTGTATGGAAAATTTAATTAGGATAAAAAATCCTTCTGTTTTGCTGTTGCCATGTCAAAATCTTATATATGTCTTCTTGAGCGCTCAGAACGAAATGAGGACTGTCCACACGAAAGTGTCAGTATAACATTCGTCAAAGACATACTTTATTATTCATTAAGGTTTTTACATTTACAAAAAGGGGTGGTTAGTCAATTAAATACAAATTTAAAAAACTGCTAGATTATTGGCTGTTCTAGTGTAATATAATTTGATAATCATGATTAAAAGAGCTGAAGTTCGATTATTGTTTTATATTTTGTGACCTAGTTGTCTTGCATAACTATAAGTAAACAACAGATATCTAATAGGACTTTTTGTACTTCATGCATTTGTTCCTTTTACGAAGAGGGCCAGATTTTTTAAAACTACTGATTATAGCTGGCTAGAAAAAATGTGAGCACAAGGTTTTTTAGCAAGTGAGATCTATCTAACTGTGAACTGTGAATACATAATGTGAATAACTTTGAATATAGGAATACATATATATTTCCATGACACCCTTGCCTGTGCCCAGAGACCATGGACCCCCTATCTCATGGATTTTCATTTTCCGACCTCCTGTTTCTCAGAGAATACCGTATCTGGGTGATTTTTGATAGGTTTTCAAGATTTACATCTTGTGCATTACCTAAGTTGCCTTCCTCCTCTGAATTGGGGCCTTTTTCCTTCAGCACGTGGGTTTTTTACACGGCCTTCCCGAGAACATTGTGTCTGACAGAGGAGTCCAGTTTTTTTTCAGATTTTGGAGGACCTTTTGTTTAAACTTGGTGTTCAATTGTCTTTTCCTCTGGTTTCCTCAGACCAAGGTCAAATTGAGAGAACAAACCCGACATTGGAGATTATCTAAGATGCTTTGTGTTGTTCAGGATATGGGTCTCTTTTTTTCCTTTGGCTGAGTTTGCTCTTAATAAAGGGCTAGCTCTGCCACTTTGATGTCTCCATTTTTGTAATTCTGGTTTCACCCTCTTTCTTCAGGACAGGAGGCTTCTGTCTGTCCAGGTGTTGACTCTGTGTGGAGCGTAAGCAACAGATTTGGGACCAGGTAGTGGAGAGGTGTCCTCTCTCGGAGAGGGCCCGCGGTTTTTCTAATGGCATAGGACTGATGGCTCGGTTTAAGTGGGGGATTGGTTGGTTGTCCCCAAAAAATTTTTCCAGAGAGTGGCATCTCCTAAATTTAAGCCTAGGTTCATTGGACCTTAAAAAGATCATGGAGATTCTTAATTTCCCGTTTCTTTTGTTTGCTTCTTCCAGGACATTTAAGATCCATAAGTGTTCCACAATCCTTGTTTAAGAGGGTTTGTTAGCCAGTGGTTCCTACGTTTGCCTCCTGGACCCGTTTGGTTTTGGGGGGAATTGGAGTTTTGGTTGAGAAAATATTGAATTCTCGTTTTTCTAGACGGAAACTCCGTATTTGGTTAAGTGGAAGGTTATGGCAGGAAGACAATTCTTGGGTGTTTGCTTGGACACCCTCTAGGAGACTCACCCCTGCGTATCATAGAATATCCTGCCGACCTGGTTGTCAAGTGAGGGTTCGGTGACCCCTCCTCAAGGGGGGGGTACTGTTTTTGAATGGACTTGAAATTTCTGAGAGGGGGTCCCTTGGGGGGTTACAAGCGGTACTGGACTGTCCAGTGAAAAATTGTGAGGATTGGGAATAAAGGGGTTACTGATGGTCTTATATAAGGGATCCCCTTCCCATCAGGGTTGCCGGTGATCAATTGTTCTGGTCTCAATCCCTTTATTCTGTTTCCTTTTGCCTGCTGTGTCGTGTCTGCATCTCCTGCTAACAGATAAACATTTTCTTCTTTTTGTTTTTGTGCTTGATTTTGCATTTTGTCCTGCACTTCTGTGGGGGCCTTCAGGGCCCCCTCCGGGGGCTTTTGCCCTCTCATTTGTTCAGCCCTGATGTTTTTCCTTTGCTTTTTTCCAGTTTTTTCAGTGGCTGCTGTTTGATTTGTTACACCAGAGAACCAAATTTAGGTGGTAGAGGTCGTTTGATCTCAGGTGTTTTTGAAATTTGTAGAGGGTGTTTTCAGGGTTTTTTTGGGATTGCAGTAAGTGCCCTTCCATCCTTTTCTATTTAGGTATTTTTTGGGCCCCCAACGTTTGCTCATACTATTTTCTGTCTGTGTCAGTATTTCTTTTGTCTAACCCCCATTACGTTTGGGGGCTTTCTATTTCTTTGGGGGATCTGCTCCGGGCAGATTAGCTTTCTCTTTCTATCTTTGGGTGTGAGTTTCTCAGGTGTGACGAGGGTCTAGGACCAAGTAGGAAGCTCCACGGCTGCCTCTAGTTGTGGTGGTTAGTCAGGGTACTGCAATCTCATAGATTCCAACTGCTCTGGTGTATTGCCTTTTTTACCTGCACTCCTCAGCTACCGAAACATAACATTACCTCTCCCGTGCCTCCGCTGCCGCAGCTCTGGGCTCCAGGGGCGCCGGCGTTCCTCTCACAGCAGCGCCGCTGAATGACATCATCATTCAGGGCCGGCTGTGGCAGAGAGCGCGCGGACATCGGACAGGTAAACGTGTGTGTGTCTCTGTGTGTCTGTGTGTATGTAGTGCGGTGCTTTGTGTGTGTGTGTGTATGTGTGTGTATAAGTATGTGAGAGAGTGCTTGTGTGCTGTCTGTGTGTGATGATGGGCAGGCATTGCTGATAATGGGGAGGCATTGATGATGATGATGGGGAGAAGATGATGATAATGGGCAGGCATTGATGATAATGGGCAGGCATTGATGATGGGGAGAAGATGATGATGGGCAGGCATTGTGATAATGGGGAAAGATGATGATAATGGGCAGGCATTGATGATGGGGAGAAGATGATGATGGGCAGGCTTGGAGATGATGGGCGGGCATTGCTGATAATGGGGAGGCATTGATGATGATGGGGAGAAGATGATGATAATGGGCAGGCATTGATGATAATGGGCAGGCATTGATGATGGGGAGAAGATGATGATGGGCAGGCATTGCTGATAATGGGGAGAAGATGATGTAATGGGCAGGCATTGATGATGGGGAGAAGATGATGATGGGCAGGCATTGATGATGATGGGGAGGAGATGATGGGCAGGCATTGCTGATAATGGGGAGGCATTGATGATGATGGGGAGAAGATGATGATAATGGGCAGGCATTGATGATAATGGGCAGCATTGATGATGGGGAGAAGATGATGATGGGCAGGCATTGTGATGATGGGGAGGAGATGATGATGATGGGCAGGCATTGATGATAATGGGGAGGCCATGATGATGATGGGGAGGCAATGATGATGATAAGGAGGCAATGATGATGATGGGGAGGCAATCATGATGATAATGGGGAGTCTTTCCACAGCGCCCTTTCCTGAGCGTAACAGTGCAGAACCAGTACAGCGCAGAGGAGAGCTCCAGATTTTGTATGGAGCATTATTATGGGGACCAGTATCCTGTTATGGAGCATTATGGGGACCAGTATCCTGTATGGAGCATTATTTGGGTCTAGTATTCTGTATGGAGCATTATATGGGGGGTGACATCCTGCATGGGGTTATTATATGGGTGATGAGGGGGAGACTGTGGTGCCCATAAAAATTGTATGGAGGACTGCCAGTCTGTTCTGTGCGCTGTGAGGATTTGGCGGTTTTTGAGCTATTGTACAATTTACAATAGATATCACTCATGCAATGTAAGAAGAGAAGTATTTGGCATTGTACTGTACCCATATTTTCTCTGCTGTATCTGTGCATCATGAATCGTGGTCTGTGTTAAAGGGGCCCACTGAGGCTCCTTCGCCCGGGGCCCATAAAAACCTGGAGCCGGCCCTTGATTGGCAGCATAATAAATTTGGTCAAAAACTTTGTGTAATTATTTTCATTAAAATATTTTTTTATTAATGTGTGTGTGTGTGTGTGTGTCTTTTTTAACCCTTTACTACTATAGGATTAATAATGGACAGTTGTCTTATTGACACTTCCATTATTAACCCGGATTAATTGTCAACTTTTAATAGCAAGGTGACATTAACCCCTTATTAACCCATGAGCCACCGCTAAAGGCAATGGGAATAGAGAAGCTAAGTGCCAGAAAGGCGCAACTTATAGATGTGCCTTTTTGGGTTGCTGGGGCCAGATGTTTGTAGCTGGGGGGGGGTCCAAAAACCATGGTCCCTCTGTAAGTATTAATACCTGTCCTCAATCATGGCTTTCCCTCTCTGGCGAGAAAAATACTGCGGGAGCCTACACATTTTTTTTCAACGAATTTACCCGTTAATTTAACACCTACATGTCCCAAATTTTTACACATACACTCATCTAATTATTAGCAAAAACATATATAAAACGAAATGAAATGAAATGGTTTACTGTATGTAACCATGTTCATTTCATGTCGGGTTCTGTAATGATTTTACAGAAGCCGGCAATTGTTTTAGCAGCTATTATGCTATGAGAACTCTATGAACTATAAATATATATATATTATAATATGTGTCTCAATGACATGTATAGATATAAATATATATATATACTAGATGGTGGCCCGATTCAACGCATCGGGTATTCTAGAATATGTATGAGGGGTATACTTGGAGGGCTGCTGCGGGGTTTACTTGGAGGCCGCCAATCGGGGTACTTCCGCTGCGAGCAGACGGGAGATGACTGGCTGGCCGGTCATCTCCCGTCTGCGTCGGCACTGACCTCCATGCGGCAGGAGATGACCTGTGGCTACTGTCGGGAGATCAGCGGCTAGCGCCGCTGATCTCCCGACGATAGCGGTGGCATGCATGGTTCAAATCCTGCCCCAATTGGCGGCCGGACTGCGCCAGTCGTGATTGGTCCCGTCTGGCCGGGCGCGACCAATCAGCGACGCGGGATTTCCATTACAGACAGACAGAATTAGACATTATACAGTAGATATATATGTATTCTATGTGTATATATCTGTTCTTTCATTTGTGTTTTAAAACCTGTCATTGGGATCCATTATATGTCCGTTTTGCAAGCAAGCAAGAAAATCTCGCCATACGGATGCAAAACGGATGTCACATGGAGGCTTAGATGCGAGAAAATCGCTTCCTCGCATTACAATCGGATGACATACGGATCATTGTTCAATGAAACTTTGTGCGATTCCGGTCCGTGAAAAAACAGATCGTATTTGTATACGTTATTGTGACTCCAGCCTAGCCCATCCTCTATGGGGTTCTCCTTAGAAGTCCTGTGTGCTGCAGCGGTGGTTATTAGACATGTTGCTCCGGACGGTACTGGAAACCAGCTTGTAATGCAAGTGTTGGGATGCAGCTCACAGAGGAAACGAGGCAGAAACTGTCAGCAAACGGTATAATTCAGTTTAAATGCAACAGTAATTTACAGTAATTCTAAACAATTAGAGATAATAACAAAACACATAAAAAATGAACACGTAACGATAAGATTGAAATAGCAATGCAATTTCTTCTCTACATAATACTAATGTCCCTTTTACAGAGATGGTACGCTCATTCAGGGGGTTTACCACATAAGTGCTTCTTGTAGGTTTGGCCTTAGCGGGGTCACCGGTTTTCCGGTTAGGCCGTAAGTCTTTCTGACATAGTTTATTAATGCAATTGAGCCACCCTCGCACCAACCTACGCCCTCCAAACTTGTTGTCCTAATCCGACCCTTCCCGATACCGTTTGTGAGAGCTGGAAGTGGCGCCCTGCTCTCACAAGCTCTTTACTGCAACCAAAGGTATGCCTCTCTAGTCGTGCCCTCCTTCGCAGCTTGACCGCCCAAGGCAGTCTCTTGGGCCTAGGGCGGAGAGGACTGGCCTCGGCTCTCGATGAGCGACGTCTGGTCTCCTGGCCTAGACCAGAGTAGGGTGCAGACCCTGGACTTGACCGTCGTAGTCAGAACTATGAATTTTCTTGGTCGTAGTCTGGACCCCATCAACGGTGACGGCACCTTAGCAGCTTGGACTTCCCGCTGGGGGCCTGACACATTGGCCTTGCCTTCTCCTCTGGGCTGCGTCCGCTTCGCTCTCCTGGCACCAAATCTCTTTGCTATTTGGTGCACAAACCTTTTATGCTCATGAATTCTGGGTTACCGGTCACCTGATCAGGTTCTGCACTCAAAGTTACTCCCCCTGCAAATCTTTAGGTGTAAATTGGTTCCATCTTATTCTGCCTGGCCAGCAGATGGCAGTCTTTCTCACTAATGTGACCTTCTGCAAGGGCTCTTCAGGCATATCTCTGCATCCCGTTACAAGTGCGTGGCATCATTCACTTTAATGGTGCTCCACACAATAACAGTGCCCCTCTGTGCCCTGCACAGTAATAACATCCTCCTGCTGTGCCTCACACAATAACAGTGCCCCCTCTGTGCCTGCACAGTAATAATATCCTCCCGCTGTGCTCCACACAAAACAGTACCCCCACTGTGCCCTGCTAATGCCCTCCTGCTGTTCCCCACACAATAACAGTGCCCCCCCTGTGCCCTGCACAGTAATAATACCCTCCTCCTGTGCCTCACACAATAACATGCCCCCTCTGTGCTCTGCATAGTAATAATATCTACCTGCTGTGCCTCCCGCAATAAGTGACCCTCTGTGCCCTGCACTGTAATAATACCCCCTGCTATGCTCCAAACAATAAAAGTGACCCATCTACCCTGCAACACTAATAATACATTCCTTCTGTCCCCATACTATTACAGGTGCCCCCTCTGTGACCTGCACAGCAATAATACCCTCCTGCTGTGCCCCACATAATAACAGTAACCACTCTGTGCCTTGCACAGTAATAATACTCTACAGCTGTGCCCCACACAATAACAGTGACCCCTCTGTGCCATGCACAGTAAAAATACCCTACAGCTGGGCCTCACACAATAACAGTAACCCTCTGTGCCCTGCACAGTAATAATACCCTCCAGCTGTACCCCACACAATAACAGTGACCCCTCTGTGCCCTGCACAGTAATAATACCCTCCTGCTGTATCCCCACACAATAACAGTGCCCCCTCTGTGCCCTGCACAGTAATAATACCCTCCAGCTGTCCCACACACAACAGTCATTTTCTTTCTGTACTTCTTTGTAGTAATAATCTCCCCTGCGCCAAGCACCCTACAGAAATAGTGTCCCTCTGTGACTCCTTTATAATAATAATAATAATAATTCCTCTTTTTTTTTATAATAATGAGGACCCCCTAACCTCCTTATAATAATACAAACACCCCTCTGTTTTCTTACAATGATAATGATCCCTATTGTGCCTCCTTATAATAATTACCCTCTTTATTGACCAATAATAGTCCCCACCCCCACATTCACCCTCCACACAGTATGATGGTCCCTCCAAAACCCCAAAACACAATATGATGGTCCCTCCACTGTCCCATGCACAATATGATGGTCTCCCCCAACAGCACAGCCTACACAGTATAATGGCCCCCCACACAGTATGATGGGACCTCCAGAGCCTGCACAATATGATGGTCCCCCCTCTGCACACCTCACACAGTATAATGGTCCCCAACAGCCACCCCCCACACAGTATGGTGGTATCCCACAGCACCCCCACACAGAATGATGATCCTCCATAGCCTTACGCACAGTTATGACAGTCCCCTAAAAATTGATTGCCCCAACACAGTATGATGACATCGCCACATCTCACAAAAGAAAAATAAATGTAGTTTCCCTGTCCACCGCATCTGCCATCTCTTCTTCATGTCCCTGATGCGCACGTACAGGGCTTTGGGGTACTCGGCACCGAGCCGTTTGATGTCTATGGGGGATGTCACGGTAGCACAGCTCGGTCCGTGCCCTGGGCGCTCACTGTAATGTGGGATATTTACAGGGGATGATGAAGTGTTCGTATAGTTTTGTCGTGACGCCACCCGTAGTATCTGGTCAGGGTGACCAGCGCTGCTATACAAATACTCTGGAAGGGATGGTGTTGGGCAGCTAGATGGTAGGTCTTCTACAGGCAAGACGGTGTCTTTCCAGGGCGGATATAAATATGAGGATTCAGGACAGATGGGGGTCCTCCGTCAGAGACAATAAGGGAGACACACACAAAAGTCAGTTTGGTACCTTTCGTAGAAAAGGCAGGTACTCCCCGGAGCACGATAGGGCGAAGGATGCACATCCAGATTCCTCCACTGGTAGGTGTATGGCCTCCTGTCTTCTGTCGCTATATGATAAATGTCCTGACCTGCCTGTAGCTAGGTCTAACTTGGTATCCGTCCTGTACCTGGCTGACTTAGTGGTTGGACCTTCTCTCTGGCAGAACGGGTCTTTCTATGGTGATAGGCCGACTCCGTTCTCCTGATCCTGCTACGTGTCAACTCTGTGGTATCTCCGGGGACTTGTAGTCCCCAGAACTCCGGTGTTCTCCTAATAGGTCGTGGAGATCCTTATAGGCTCGGGCCCCGGTGTCGGTATTTCTTGCTGAGGGGAGTATTAATGCTCACTGACCCTCCATTCCACTTGCCTTTGGCCTACCTGGGTCCTACTAAGATCACACACGCCGGCAGTTGGTAATCGGCCTCTTCGCCGCTCTCTAAGCGTCAGCAGCTTCCTTGTGAGTTACGCTTCAGATTCAGCTCTGACTAGGCTAGAGTGATTTCCCTTTCACTCGTACTACCTCCACTTAAGCTCAAATTGAACTGACTGAACAGCACTGCACAGAGTGGGGCTCTGCACTAACTCTCTGCGGGCGAACTCTGAACTTCACTGAGCTAAAACTCCTCTCCTCTGTGTCCTGAGGAGATCTGGGATCTAATCTCATTCATCTCATCTGAGACTGAGGCAAACTGAAACTAAACTTGTTTTTTATATGCTAACACAGTCCCTCTAATGGTCTTTTAGGTAAGCTGAAATGTGTGTGTGTCATGACCTCTAGTGGGATCTTCCTTTAGTGCATCTTTCTGGAAGATATGGATCCAGTCACAGCTGGGCTCCACATTCCCCCTAGTAGAACTCAGCACTCCGGGGCTGAAATACAAAAACAGGTAACAGATCAATAACATATCAAAAACAATTCTTCCTTTACAGGAGGGTAGGTACTCTTGAACTTTGCAATAAACGGTAACGAACAATTATGTACAATGAGGGATTGAAGACTTTGAGCAACCATAAAGTCCCGTCTTTTTGGAAAAGATGCTCAAATAGGGATGGAGGAACAAGTAGAAATAATGTCCATTCCTCTTGTTCCAAGATTATAAGGGACAAACAGGTTAATAAATAATGGTATGATACAACATATTATTAGCAAAAATATCATATTATACATTTATGTACAGTGGTCATAGATAGTTATTTACATGAGTTAGGTTCTACCTCTATACCTAACAGGTAATTGCCCCTTTGTCATACGTACTGACCTACGTGGTGTAGTGGTAGGTGAGGTGTCAGTCACCCTGTCTGTCCTACGTACTGGCAACTATAAATCTGCCTCCACCTCTCTAGGGATTGGCAAGCATGTCACGATGGGCGATGGGTTCGTTTTGCCAGGGGACTCTTCTTCCTGAGATTCATATTCCTTGGGATTCCGCTTTCTTGTGGTGCTGCTTCTTGTGGTGCCTTTCTTGGGGTTCCACTGGTTGAGGTTCTGCGGTAACAGGTCCTTCTGGAACTGGCTCTACTGCAACAATTGGTGCAACTGGATGTAGAGATTCTTCTTGCGGTTTGATAAATTGAAGCACGGGAATGATTACAGCTTCTCCAATTCTGGGCCAATCTGCGGGGAAATCTCCCAAGTCTGTATGTGTGTCGACCCGCCACCACAAATTGTGGATTACCAGGGCAATGGGGTACTCAGAGCCGAGCCCATGGAAGTCTATGGGGTTTTTGTCACAGGTAGCGGTGGCTCGGTCTGTGGCCCTGGCGGTCTGCTATGTTGGGGGAATATTACAGGGGATAGATATATTTACAGTTCGTGACGCCACCTGTAGTCTCTGGTAATTTGTACCAGCGCTGCTGTAGATCTTGAGGGGATGGTGAGGCAGCTAGATGCGGGTCCCCTACAGGTGGGATCTTCCCTCAGGTCGATGGTTATGGTGGGGTTGTGCAGGGTTGCAATCAAAAACACAGTCTCACACATCAGGTCTTTCCATACCTTTTACTTGTAAGATGGTAAGGCAGGTCCCAGGGAGGCTGATCCAATGGAGGATGTGTTTTGAGTAGCAGCTGGACAAGTTAGGGGCCTCCTTTACTTTCACAATGATGAGCCAACCAGCATAAAGCGTAGTTCCCTCTAAAACTCCAGCTATTCCAAAGCTGTACTGCCCGGTCAGTTTTGTGGTCGGAGCCTTCCTGTGATGAAACTAGGTTCTTCTATGCTTGGCCTAGCTCAAAGTTCCTATTCCACCTGACCCCAGTTACGTACCGACACTCCAAGGGCTGCTTGCTGTTACTAAGGTCCCCAGTAAGCCTCTGGTCTTTCTACCCTATGCGTGAAGCTATAGTGATGCTTCGGTCTCAGTGACCGGTGACAATGTGCAGGACTTCTCCAATCCTTATAGCACTCAGAATTTTACCACTGTGCCTTTCGCCTTGTCCGCGCTTGTAGCATAAGCATTCCTCACTTCCACAGGTTATAAAAGTCAGTCCCTTTCTTAACTTCTTTCTTGAGCTTGTTGCCAGAATCTCAGTAATCCTCTAGGCGGAGC
>JARQOD010013009.1:0-17427 GCA_033576555.1 Oophaga sylvatica | reverse complement strand
CACAGATGGAGACTCAACATAGGCAGCACACCAGATGGAGACTCAACTTGGAGTCTCCACACTAAAAAAATTGTTTGTAATATCAGCAGCAGTAGACACAGCAGGCACAGAAACCATGACAAAGGTATCCGACTGCAATAACGCAAGATCAATGCATGACACTAAAAACTGCACATTGCTTTGTCTGCCCAGTTTATAACTGTGGTGCAAAAGTCATTGGAGAGCCATGGGTTTTTCATTTTGATGAAAGTTAGCTGGTCTACACTTTCAGGGGACAGACGAATTCGCTTATTCATCAGGACACCACCGGCAGCCATGAAGGCATGCTCTGAGAGAACACTGGCTGCTGGCCATGACAAAACCTACAAGGCATGACAGGAGAACTTGGGCCACTCTTCCATTTTTGAAGACCAAAATGCAAAAGGATATAAGTTCCCCTGATGGCATTGATATTGAGCACCAGATACTCCTGCATCATCCTCTCCAGTCTTTCACAACATGTTAGACCAGTACTCTGTCCTGCTGGTGCAGTTTGGTCTAAATGTGTAACACGGCTCACAGAAATTGCTCATCACTAGAGATGAGCGACTTTGCCTCCGGGAGGGTCAAGTCGGGTTTCGGTCGGCTCGACTTTTACAAAAGTCGAGTCGAACGAAGTCGGCCGACTAACGGAAACAGTAGAGTCGGCGTCGGAAACCCAATCCCAATGCAAGTCAATGGGGAATAAGTCGCCAGTGAGTGGAGGACAGTAAATACACCTACAGCGCCCGTTTCAATGCAATGACATAAATTCTTACTATTTAAGCTTGTCAACCTTAATTTACTTTATAATAGTAACACATTGGGGTTATGTGGCTAAAGTTGTGGGGGGGACAGGGCTGGCTCCAGGTTTTCATGGGCTACCGGGCCAAAGAGTCTCAGTGGGCCCCTTTAACACATACCACAATTCATGATGCTCTGTTACGGCAGAGAAATATAGGCATAGTACAATGCCTAATACTTCACTACTTGCATTACATGAGTGATATCTATAGTAAATTCTACAATAGCTCAAAAACCGGACAGTGTAATCCTCCATACAGTATTATGGCCACCACATAGTGTGCCATACAGAATAATGAGCCCCATATATTGCTCCATACAGAATGGGCTCCATATGTGCTCCATATATAAAGGGCCCTATATGATGCCCCATAAATAATGAACCCCATATGATTCTCTAGTATATGATGGGTCCCATAAATGATGCTCCAGTGTACGATGTGCCCCACATGATGCGCCATATATAATGGGCCCCATATGATGCTCCAGTATATGATGGGCCCCATGGATGATGCTCCAGTGTATGATGGGCCTATATAATGGGCCCCATATGATGCTCCAGTATATGATGGGCCCCATGGATGATGCTCCAGTGTATGATGGGCCTATATAATGGGCCCCATATGATGCTCCAGTATATGATGGGCCCATGGATGATGCTCCAGTGTATGATGGGCCTATATAATGCTCCATATATGATGGGCCCATATGATGCTCCAGTGTATAATGCTCCCCATATATTGCTCCAACCATTAAAAAAAAATGAAATGCCTCTCCTCGCTGGGCACTGCTCTGCTCTGGACGCCTCAGTGTCGCCATCTTCCAGCTATCTGCTCTGTGACTGTTCAGGCAGAGGGCGCACAGACGTGACATCATCGCGCTCTCTGACCTGAATGTCACTGTCAGTAAAGGCGGAAGGCGTCACAGCAGAGAGAGGCAAGTATTACAAGTGCTGGGGCCATGAGCAAGCAGGGGGCCTACTCATGGGCACTGGCACAGGGCCCTCATAGTACGCTGGTGTCTCTGATGGCGAGTGGGCCACTCCACCTGCTCAGTGCCTCGGCACTTGCCCGGGTGCGCCAGGTACTGAAGCCGGCCCTGGGGTAGGGGGTACAGCCCAGTTAGGGAGGTGGAAAAACTGGCATATGTAGAGGTGTAGGCTGGACATTCAGCTGCAAATGGAGGAATTGGGGGAAGTCTGAGGGAGAGGAGGACAAAGCGAGCCATTTTGCTGGCAACCTATGTGTCATCAGTGGAAGGTGGAACAAAATCCTTTGAAGCTCAGGCATGTGAGTCGCACATGGTACCAGGGTTATGGGGTACTCGGCACCGAGCCCGTTGAAGTCTATGGGGAATGTCACAAGTAGCACAGCTTGGTCCGTTGCCCTGGGCGCTCATACAAAGGGAGAATATTTACAGGGGATTGTAGTTATAGTTTGTGACGCCACCTGTGGTTTCTGATCAGGGTGACCAGCGCTGCAGGGTGAATCCTCTGAGGGTTGGGGCAGCAAGGTGTTAAGTCTCCCACAGGCGAGACTGGATGGGTCCCTCAGGGTGATATGGCGGTGCAGGGGAGCAGGTAATAAGTCAGTCACACACAAGTCAGTCTCTTTCCATACCTTTACTGATGGTATCCACAGGTATGTCCCGGGAAGCTGCTCAGGGTGGAGAATGCACATCCAGGTAATCACTGTGTAGGTTTAAGGCCTCCTTTCTCTTAATGTGTATGAGTCCTAACTTGCGTGAAGCGAAGTTTAACTCCTTCTCCTCTCTACGCCCGGCTGATCTGGTGATGAGGTCTTTTTGTGGACAGAACAGTGTCTTTATGGCGGTACCTGCCAGACTCCGTCTTCCTAACCCCAGTTACGTATCAGCACAGAAGGGCCCCTCTGCGAACTGAAGTCCAGCAGGGATTCCGGTTTTCTCTCACTAGCCGTAAAGGTTCTAGCAATACTTCGGACCCGGTGTCCGGTTAAGTTGAGTGAAGATGCTATGTCACCTATGTCACTCTTTCCTTTGTTCACCACTCGCCTGTCGTCCCACACACACCTTAATAGGAGCACAGGCAGCAGCAGATGTCGCTTCAGTCTTCCTCAGCCCTCAGGCTAATCTGACAGGGGTTTCTCCCTCCCAGCGTGTCTGAGGTAACTCCGTTGAGAGATCTCGTGTCTGCTCTCCCTGAGGTAACACCAACAACTCCTCTAGCGTTCAGCTAGATTGTCTTTAGCTCACTGCTGTCTCAAGGGCTCCCCTGGTGGAACCAGGAAAAATGTCAAGTGTTGTGTGCTTATCAGGTGTTTTGTAATTACCTTTTCTGTGCATTCTAATGGGAACATGTGTACCAAGCGCAGCTGGGCCACACACGTGGTTCATTTTAAGACAGCTGGGTCCTTCTTTCTGTCAGGATTGATCCAGCAGCACTGAAGACTCTTTCTGATAGCACACTACCAGTAGGGCAAGCGAGCTCCAGTAAATGGAGATGAGCGACTTTGCCTTTTTTCGGGTCGAGTCGGGTTTCGGACCACCCGACTATCGCAAAAGACTAGTCGAACGAGATCAGCCGACTAGCTCGGGGCAAAAGTTTGAGTTCGACAAAAAACGAAACCCGACCCCCAATGTAGGTCAATGGGGAATAATAGCTTTTTCCCCTTCCTCCGCCCACATCCTCTTCCACCATACTTCCTCATGTTTGGGGAAAATGTACCCAAAATACCAG
Source organism: Oophaga sylvatica (assembly GCA_033576555.1). Lineage (NCBI taxonomy): Eukaryota > Metazoa > Chordata > Amphibia > Anura > Dendrobatidae > Oophaga > Oophaga sylvatica. The sequence goes on along the minus strand of JARQOD010013009.1, from coordinate 13,889 downwards.
CAGGTACTGTATCAGAAGTGTACAGCTGTATAAGGTGTAGGGGGAAATTGTAAATCTCTGTATATATTTCCGGAGTTACACACAGATAGTCAGCATGTATTTGTCCATGATACCAGCCGGTACACAGTAGTGTGTGAGGAGCGTACAGCTCTATACGGTGTGGGAAAAAATGAACACTCAGTAACTGTGCAGAATAAAAGTATCAGTGCTGTGTAAAAAACAGTCTGCACAGCAGTGTACACACAGCAATACAGCTATCAGGCAGCCTAATAACCAGCGCTGCTGCACACAAGAAAATCCTCCCCTGTCACTACACACTAACTGTACAGCACAATTGCTAACAGCACAAGCACATAAGAACTTCTCTTTCCAGCCCTAACTCTCTCCCTACTGATAAACAGCATCAGCGACCTCTCCCTACTGTTAAGATCAGCAGAAGTAAAATGGAGGTCGGCGCTCAGGGCTTTTATAGGCACTATGATGCCCCCTAAAGCAAGCCAATCACTGCAATACTTTTTTCTAAAGGTACTGTCACACTAAGCGGTCGCACCAGCGATCACGACAATGACACGACCTGGCGAGATCGTTGATGTGATCGCTATATGGTCGCTAGTAGCATCCAAACGGGAAGATCTCATAAACGACACATCAGCGATCTGTATACCGACCTTGGCGGTCGTTGGGACCTGTCACACAGCATGTATTGTTAAAGATTGAGCGCAACCTTTTCCATGTCCCTCAGCACAGATTGGTGGTCACTGTGTCATATGTCACAGCTCTCGCTTAGTGATTGGACGTCCGCATTATAAAAGATGACGCAAGTGGTTCATACGAATTTCCAACATCGTTCCATACTGCGTCCTGCTAGCGTTCTGCTTTGCAGCTACTGCGATCCAGTCTGTGCCGCTATTGCGTTTGCCCCGGATTCATTTTTTTCAGGATCCCAAAAACGTCTTGTATAAATGGCAAAGATGAAGCGCTGTAGTGACTGACAGGATCACAAAACCCCACACACGATAGTATCCTCGCAACAACACACAAAGAACTAGATGTTGTGGCCACCAACCAGTCCCACCTGCACCGCTGACATGAGTCGCTAACAAGGTTGTTCATAAAGGGTGTCAAACTCGGTCCAGAACGTTTGTGCATGATCAGCGACATCGCAGCAGGGGCCACATCACTGCTACTTGTCACACACAGCGACATCGCTAACGATGTCGCTGCTGTGTCATAAAATCGGTGTCACTTAAGCAATATCGCTAGCGATCTCTCTTAGTGTGACAGTACCTTAAGATGGTGGTGGACGCTGCACATGTCCTCTCGTTGTTCACAGTGTATGTCCTTGCTAATTGGTTTGAAAAAGGTGCCTGAAAGCATTCTGGGAAACTCGAATTTGGCACATATATATATATATATATGCAGCCGCGCACTCCACTCCTGAGTGCCGGCGCCAAAGCTGGGATTTCACAAGCGAGCGTCGGATGTTTTCGTCGCATGTATGATCACGGCCTAAGGCATATTGTGCCAATTCAGGCCAGGTGTCCAGTTTACAGGCCCAATAGTCAAAGGGGAATGAACTGTGAGGGAGAACATCGATATCGGAGGAGAGGTAATTTTGAACCATAGTTGACAACTGCTGTCTCCTGTCTGTTGCAATCGATTTAGTATTACCCGTCGTGTGAGCGGTCCTCAAGAAATCAGTCCACAATATGGTTATGAAACCATTGTCTCCAATGCTACTTCTGCTGTGTGCACCACGAACACCTATTCCATTTTGCCCAGTACAGCTCGTGGTAGAACCTGCACCGCTGCTGTGTGCTGGGAATGCCTCTAACAAACGGTTCACCAGAGTTGCTTGTTTGTTTGCCAATATTAGCTCTAAGTTCTCCTGTGGCATGATGTTCTGTAATTTGCCTTTATAGCATGGATTGAGGATGCTGGCCAACCAGTAGTCGTCATCCTTCATAATTTTGGCAATGCGGGGGTCCATTTTTAGGATCTGCAAGAGATAATCACACATGTGGGCCAATGTTCAAGGTGTCAGTGATGGACTGCCAGTGGTGGGTGGAGGAGCACTTTCTACCAAATCCACATCCCTCCAGTCATGCACAAACCCTGTACCTGACCTTGGCAAGCCAACATTTTTTCTTGCCCCCTGAGAAGCATGCTCCTACCCAAAATAATCATCCTCCTTTCCTCTTCTTCCTCCATCTTGTCCAGGACAGTTCCCTGAGCAGACAATGCCTGACTGTCATCAAGGCTTCCCTCCTCCTCCGCTGCAGACGCCTAATCCTTAATGTGCGTCAAAGTTTGCATGAGCAGACGCATAAGTGGGATGCTCATGCTAATGATGGCGTCGTCTGCGCTTAACAGCCGTGTGCATTCTTCAAAACACTGAAGGGCTCTGTTCGCTCAGCCTCTCAACCATGTGCATGGTGGAGTTCCACTTTGTTGCAACGTCTGATTAGGCGGTGCTTGGGGAGGTGTAGCGATTTGCTGCAGCCTCTGCATACGACTGGAGTCTAAGGGTGGGCGATGAATTTGCAAGCACAGTCTTCGCAACTTATGGAGCAGGACTGGTAACTCCGGATAATTATTTATGAAGCACTACACCACCAGGTTCAAGGTGTGAGCCAGGCAAGGTATGTGTCTGATTTTTGCCAGGGCTATGGCCGCCACAAAATTATGGCCGTTATCACTGACTACCTTGCCCTGCTCAAGATGTAGACTGCCCTGCCATGACTCTCTCGCTGCAAGTATTCGACCAGTACCTCTGCGGTGTCTGTTGTCGCCCAAAGACATCATCTTTAAAACAGCCTACTGACGCTTACCACTAGCTGTTCGATAGACGGACACCACTGTGCAACACTGGCAGATGCGGATGGACTGCTCGTGAGACTGCGCTCTGTCGATGAGCTTTTGCTTCTGGAGGAGGAGGGTCTGATGCCTACAGCCAACTGTTGCCAATACTGTGGGCTAGGCAGCACTGTCCCACCGCCGCTGTCCCCTGTGGACCCTGCATCCACCACATTAAAACAGTGCGCAGTGATGGACACTTAACGGCCCTGGCCATGCCTACTGGCCCATGCATCTGTTGTGAGGTGCACCTTTCCAATCACTGAGTGCATGGACAATGCAGTCTTTCACATGCAGGTGGAGGGCAGGTATGACTTCTCTAGAAATGAAGTGCTGACTGGGTAGGTCATAGCGTGGGACAGCGTATGCCATGAGCTCTCGGAACGCTGCACTTTCAACCAAACGGAAGCGCATTAACTCTAATGAGATCAGTTTGGCAATGTAGGTGTTCAAAGCTACTGAGGTTTTGTAGTCTTTCCACGCTTGCAAGTGCATGGTGTTTACAAGTCTAAGCATGCAATTGGTATTCAAATGTCCGAGATTTTTCCCTCTGCTAAAGGTCCTTCCGCACTTCTTTACAGATAACCTTCGCCTCATCAATAGGATTTTGGTCAAAAAAGTGCCACACTGCACTCTTCCTACTATGGGAAAACTTTTCAGGGCTTGCATGCTGTGCTAATTTGACCATCTGGCCAAGCTGTCCTGCAACTTTTTTTGTTTGTTTTTTTTAACAGGTTTTTGTACTGCTACGGGCCTGCCAGATAATCGCAGCTGCGATTTTGATGCCTGCTGCGGATCCTCCTCCTCTTCTCAGCTATTGCCAGCGGCACACTCTTCCCCCAATGGATGCCAATCCGGGTTAACAACTGGTCATCCATCACCTTCTCTTCAATTTCATCTGCACCTTCCTCTGTGTCACCGTGTAAGGTGGTATTGTATGCGGGAAGGGGCACCTGGGTTTCATCAGGGTCAGAATCTGGCTCAGTAAACTGCAAGGGCAATGTAGTGCTCTGGGTGAATGTACCAGCAGAATCATATAGCAGTGGCTGTGCATCAGTGCACTCCATGTCATATTCATCTTGAACTGGGGAATTCAGGATTTCACTTGATAACCCAGGCATGGTATGTGAAAAGAGCTCCAGGGAGTAATCTGAAGTGTGGCCTGCCGCATCCTTTACTTTTGGTGGGGGTGAAGGACAAAAGGAAAGGTGTTGTTCCTGACCAGGAGCCTGCACTGACGACTCAGTACTTGCATGTTTTGAAACTTCAGAAGAGGAGGCAATGAAGCTGGAGGCTGTTTTGGCAATGTAAGCCAAAACCTGTTCCTGATGCTCCGGCTTTAAAAGCGATTTACTTACTCCCAGAAAAAGGAGCCTTCCAGGCCTTCTGGAGCCAGGCGATGACGCAGCCTTAACACCTCCTGCCTTAGGTGATATTTTGCTTTTGGCACTACCAGCAGATCCACCACCATCAGTACCAGCTGGCAACCCCCCTGCCCACGTCCGTGGCCTCTTCCACCATACTTCCTCATGTTTGGGGAAAATGTACAAAAAATACCAGCAGATATATTGTACTGTATGAGGAGCGTACAGCTGTTTACGGTGTAGGGGAAAATTTAATAATTTATATATATTTCCGCAGTCACACACAGATAGTCAGCATGTATTTGTCTGTGATACCAGCTGGTACACGGTAGTGTGTGAGGATCGTACAGCTCTATACGGTGTGTGAAAAAATGAATACTCAGTAACTGTGCAGAAAAAAAGAATAAAAGTATTAGTGCTGTGTAAAAAGCAGTCTGCACAGCAGTGTACACACAGCAATACAGCTATCAGGCAGCCTAATAACCAGCGCTGCTGCACACAAGAAAATCCTCCCTTGTCACTGCACACTAACTGTACAACACAATTGCTATCAGCACAAGCACATAAGAACTTCTCTTTCCAGCCCTTAAGAGCCCGTCTCACATAGCGAGATCGCTACCGAGATCGTTGCTAAACAGCGATCTCAGCAGCGATCTCGCTATGTCTGACACGTACCAGCGATCAGGCCTCTGCTGTGAATTGCTGGTCGTGTCAAATGTCAGGACATTTTTTTGATCGCTGGTCTCCCGCTGGCAGGCACACATCGCTGCGTGTGACAGGCGGGAGACCAGCGATCCGCTGGTAACCAAGGTACACAGCGGGTTTCCAGGCGCGGGGCTGTGCCTGGAAACCGCTGTGTAACTTGGATACCAGCTCCCTGATGCAGGGAGCTGGTAACCAAGGTACACAGCGGGTTTCCGGGCACCACGCAGCACCTGGAAACCCGATGTGTACCTTGGTTACCAGCTCCCTGCATCAGTGCGCTGGTATCCAAGGTACACTGCGGGTAACTAAGCGATGTTTACCCGCAGTGTCCCTGTGCTGATCGCTGCCTGTTTGGCAGCTCAGCAGCGATCATGTAGCGATACACCAGCGATCCTGATCATTGTCAGGATCGCTGGTGTATCGCTATGTGAGACCCAGGCTTTACTCTCTCCCTACTGATAAAAAGCAACCTCTCCCTACTGTTAACATTGGCAGAAGTAAAATGGAGGTCGGCGCTCAGGGCTTTTATAGACACTGACACCCCCCCCCCCAAAGCAAGCCAATCACTGCAATGCCCTTCTCTAAGATGGTGGTGGATGCTACATGTCATCTCGTTGCCCACAGTGTACGTCCTTGCTGATTGGCTGAAAAAAGGCACCTGCAAGCATTCTGGGAAACACGACTTAGGCGCTCGTTTTGTCGACCGCATGGCCGACCTCACGCTATGGTCGTGTTTGGGTTGACGAAACTCTACTTTGGCTAAAGTCAGTGACTTTTGAATCTGACCGACCGGTTTCGCTTAACTCTACTCGTCACTTACACTGCTGCAGCTAATGTTTATTCGAACGTCCATGACAGCACTACAGAGAGAGGGGATCCGCCCCTTAGGAACAGGAAACCTACAGATATAAAAGGGCGGCACCTCTCCCACACATCAGTTGGTTTCCTGTTCCTAAAGGACGGGTTTCCTACAGATGAAGATCTTCAGGAGGACCCAGGCCGGCCGGTCGACCCAGGTAGCGGGGGGGAATCTCCTACCTCGGCCGGTGCGGAGCCCCTGGAAGCGCCACGGTGGGTCCGGGTAGGATTCCACGGCAGTGTGCGGAGCAGGTGGAGCAGTATCCAGAGGATCTCTGTCTCCCAGCCAGCGCCGGTAGGTAAGTATTCCCCCCCCTCTCCCTGGTCCCGGTGCCTTCTCCCTGTCCTCTCCTGTGGTCCTGTCATGGTGGGGGCCTCTTGAGGGTGCAGCCGTGATTTTTAAAAAAAAAAAAAAAAAAAAAAAAAAATTTTTAATTTTTTAAATTTGAATTTCCCGCCGCGTCGCTGCTGTGAACGGCGCGGCGGGGTTTTTTTGAATTTCCCGCCGCGCGTCACTGTTATGGACGGCGCGGCGGGCGGTTTTGAATTTCCCGCCGCGCGTCACGGCTATGGACGGCGCGGCGGGCGGTTTTGAATTTCCCGCCGCGCGTCACTGCTATGGACGGCGCGGCGGGGTTTTTGAAATTTCAATCGTGCGCCGCTGTTGCAGCGGCGCGGCTGAGGTCGGGGGAGATCTCCGCTTGGGGGGGGCGATGCAGCGGGGGATTTTGCTTACCTCCGTCGGTCCGTGCGAGCGGGGGAAAAAAGGGGGCGGAGTCCCCACCACCGGAACCGGAATTTAGACGCCGGCCGGCGTTTTTGAAAATTTTGGCGGCTGCATCGTCGGACGGCGCCTGCTGTGGGGACGGCGGGGAGGTGCAGGGGGGGCCGTGGGGCGGGGAGTAGGAGGGGGTGGACCCCTGGCCAGACCTGCTGATCCGGATATCCGGGGGAGGATATAAGGAGCCTAGGAAAGAGGTAAAGCGCTTCTGCCCCATTTTTACGATGGACACTGCAGAGGCTCCCTCGGTGCAACAGGAGAGCCAGCAGCAGCAGCAGACAGAGCGCTCCTCTTCAATGGCCAGGAGCACCAGCCGCAGAAGTTCCGCAGCTGGGAAAAAGCCCCCTCCCCGTGATCCGGTACCTACTGCTGTACAATCTGGGTAAGAGATCGTCAGATTTAGAATACCCAGTAATACAGTTTTTTCCCCATTTTGTCTGTTACTAGGGGAAGAAGTGTTCGGTGAAAAGCAAGCACAGGGAATGTGCCTTTTGCGCTTGCCCTCTGCCTGACGCTTGCCCTAAGAGGTTGTGCCAGCCGTGCATGCAACAGACGGTAGGGCATTGTTAAGGGGAAGGACAGGGGCATGGGATAACATAGTAAACCCCCCTATGCCCCTTCCCTTTTTAGATAGCGGAGGAGACTCCAAATTTCACCGAAAGCCTGAAAGAGATAATAAGAGCTGAGTTGAAAGCGTCCTCAAGACACGGAGAATTTTCCAGGCGTAGAAATGTACCAGTGTTGTCTGATTCAGAGTCGCCTGCCGCCCATGACAGGGGTGAAGTTGTGTCAGGACCCTCCTCGCCTTCCTCTTCGGCTTCCTCCTCGTCTTCTACGGAAGACGCTACCCGTTTTTGTTTTCCCTTGGACCAGATGGACAAATTTGTCAAATCCGTTAGGTCCACCATGGGGGTAGAAGAGGCGAAACCAGAACCCTCAGTACAGGATCTGATGTTTGGTGGTCTAGATCCAAAAAAACGGAGATCCTTTCCACTAAATAGTAGCATCCAAGGCCTTATAGACAGAGAGTGGAAGAAGCCTGAAAAAAGAGGCTCCTTACCCCAAGCGTTTAAACGGAGATATCCCTTTGAAGATCCCCTGACGGGTAAATGGGATAAGGCCCCGAAGCTGGATGCAGCAGTGGCGAAGGCTTCTAAAAAATCCTCCATCCCTTTCGATGATATGGGGTCTTTGAAAGATCCACTAGACAGGAAGGCAGATTCCTTCTTGAAAGGCACATGGGAGATGTCGGCAGGTGCCCTGAGGCCGGCAGTTGCAGCCACTTGCGCAGCCAGGTCATTGATGGTCTGGCTAGACCAGTTAGCTTCCCAGTTAACAGATGGAACCTCCAGGGGGACAATTCGAAAGACCTTGCCAATAATTCAGAATGCGGCGGCTTTTCTGGCTGATTCCTCAGCGGACTCAGTAAGAATGGCTGCCAGAGCGGCAGGGCTGTCTAATTCAGCACGAAGGGCATTGTGGCTGAAATGTTGGCCGGGCGATATTCAAGCCAGATCTCGCCTCTGCTCCATTCCGTGTGACGGCGAATATCTTTTTGGCCCGGTCCTGGACGAACTTTTAGAAAAGGCGGGGGACGACAAGAAAAAGTTTCCCAGTCTATCAACTCCTTCCTATAAAAGACCTTTCAGCAGAAGGAGGTTCAGCTACCGAAGGTCGTCCAGGGAACGAGCCAAATGGGATGAAAAGAGGCGAAGAGGTACAGGGTTTATGTTTAGAGGTCCACCTAGGGAAACAAAAAAACCCTCGCAATGACTAGCGATGCCGGTAGGAGGCAGATTAAAAGCCTTCTACCCGGCCTGGTCGGAAATCTCAAACAGTAGCTGGATCCTTAACATCATAGCTACAGGGCTGCGGTTAGAATTCTCCTCGGTACCTCGGGATAACTTTAAAATTACCCCGCTCAGATCATCCCCATCGGAGCAGGCCGCTCTAGAGTTAGAGGTTCAGGAGCTTTGCGCTAAGAATGTCTTAGTGGAGGTGCCAGAAGCAGAGCGGGGTAAGGGGTTTTACTCCCCTCTGTTTTTGATCCATAAACTGGATGGGTCTTTTAGAACAATTATTAATTTGAAAGCCCTCAATAAATTCCTGATTATTCACCGATTTAAAATGGAAACGGTCAGCTCAGCAATAAAGCTTCTGTTTGAAAATTGCTTTATGGTGGTGTTAGATCTGAAGACGCTTATTACCACATACCGATCCATATGGAGCATCAGCGTTTCCTCAGAGTAGCAATCCAGATGGGGGAATCACTGCGACATTTTCAATTTAGCGCCCTTCCCTTTGGCTTGGCGGTGGCCCCACGAGTATTCACTAAGGTTATGTCGGAGGTCATGGCCCACTTACGTGAATCAAATATGCTTATAGTCCCCTACCTTGACGACTTTCTTATTATAGGAAAGACGGCAGAGCATTGCCTAGAGCAACTGAAAAGAGCGATTTCTACCTTAGAGCGGCTGGGATGGCTAATAAATACCAAAAAGTCTCGTTTGAATCCGATGAGGGTTCAGCAGTTTCTAGGGCTAATCCTGGATTCACAAAATCAGAACTGTAGTTTACCGTCAGACAAGTTAATTCGTTTACGGTACCAGGTCCTAAACGCTTCCAGTAATCCCTCCATGTCGCTTAGGAAGGCTATGTCTCTTTTGGGCTCCTCTCGTCCTGCATTCCCGCGGTTCGGTGGGCTCAATTTCACACAAGGGCACTGCAAGCTGAGGTCTTGCTGTATCAAAATTTGCTAGGTGGTTACCTGGAAGGCCAGCTATCCTTGTCCCAGGCTGCTATAAGATCCCTGGATTGGTGGAAGAATGAGACAAACCTGTCTAAGGGGGTTCCCTGGGAATATGAGATATCCCGAATAGTCACAACAGATGCTAGCCCCTCTGGGTGGGGGGCTCATATGGGGGACGTTATGGTTCAGGGCTTATGGGAGCAGAATCAAATTCATATGTCTTCTAATATGAAGGAATTAACTGCGGTAGAGCTAGCAATTAAAAAGCTCCTTGTCTATCTACAGGGTCACCACGTTCGAGTGCTCTCCGACAATCGGGTCACAGTCGCATACATCAACCACCAGGGTGGTACTCGTTCCGGTCCTCTCATGGAAGTGGCAAAGGGCCTACTTCAGATAGCAGAACGACACTTTCTTTCTCTAACGGCTCTACATATAAGGGGAGAAGAAAATACCAAGGCGGACTTCTTAAGCCGCAATCTCCTGAGCCAAGGAGAGTGGTCATTAAAGACTTCCATCTTCGACCTAATTGTGCGGAAATGGGGTCTACCGGAAGTAGATCTCTTTGCTACCAAAAGCAACAGAAAAGTGACACAGTTCTGCTCTCTGAATCCCAAAGAACGCCCTCTGGCAGTGGACGCTCTTCTATTACAGTGGGATTTCAATCTAGCCTACGCCTTCCCTCCCCTGTCCTTACTCCCCCTAGTATTGAGGAAGGTCAGGAAGGACAGGGCAAGGATAATATTAATCGCTCCTTTTTGGCCCAGGAGGGCATGGTTTTCATGTCTCAGAAACATGTCGATAGCCGACCCGTGGGTCCTGCCGGACATTCCCGATCTGCTCTCCCAGGGTCCAGTCTACCATCCTCGAGTAGCGGGCCTCCACCTGACGGCGTGGATTTTGAGCGGTCGCTGCTGACAGATAAGGGGTTTTCTGCTAATGTAATTAATACTCTCCTTAAAAGCAGAAAAGAGGTTACAACTAGGATCTACGCTAGGATTTGGAAGAAATTTCTTCAGAGCTCGGCGGTTGTAGCAGGGGACACAACACCGATAACCCAGATTCTAGAATTCCTACAAAAGGGTCTGGACTTAGGTCTCTCCACAAGCACCCTTAAGGTACAAGTTTCAGCTTTGGGGGCACTCTTTAGTTGCAACATCGCAAATAATTACTGGGTCAGTAGATTCATTAAAGCTGCGGGTAGGTCGAGACCCATAGTGAAGGTGAGAATCATGCCATGGGACTTAAATCTTGTTCTCACTGCTTTAACAGAGCCCCCTTTTGAACCTATATCAGCAGCATCAATAAAAACTCTTTCCCTTAAGACCGCTTTCCTGGTAGCATTAACCTCGGCTAGGAGGGTAAGTGACATCCAGGCACTATCTAGACTGTCTCCTTACACTCAGGTCCTGAATGACAGGATAATACTTAGACCGGACCCAGCATACCTACCTAAGGTGTCTTCCGCTTTCCAAGAACACAGGAAATTGTTCTCCCTTCGTTCATCCCTAATCCATCTAATCAAAAAGAGATGAAACTTCATGCTTTAGATGTTAGAAGATGTCTGCTGCAATATTTGGCAGTCACTGATCCCTGGAAAAGGGACAATGCATTGTTTGTCTCTTTTCAAGGAATTAACAAAGGCCGTAGATTAACAAAGAGCTCGTTGGCCAGATGGATTAGGGAAGCAATTTCTCTGGCATACACCTCGAGGGGCAAGCAGCCACCTGAGAGGCTAAGGGCGCATTCCACTCGAGCTGTGGCGACTTCATGGGCAGAAAGGGCAGAAGTCTCGATTGACCAGATATGTAAGGCAGCTACGTGGTCTTCTCCACACACGTTTTACACTCATTATAGATTAGATTTGGGTGCTTCCTCAGACCTTTCTTTCGGACTAAGGGTGCTGCAGGCAGTAGTCCCTCCCTAAATAGTTATTACTCTCTGTAATTCTCTCTGTAGTGCTGTCATGGACGTTCGAATAAAGTCTAAGTTACTTACCGTTAACGGTATTTTTCGAAGTCCATGACAGCACCCTTACATTCCCACCCAGGTTTTATGTGCACTTCTTCCGCTTATGTAGTCCACATGTAATAAACAATTGATTAATGTTACTGTGTGATGCATGAAATTTTTTTGCTGTATACCATTTAACCTTGATGTCCTCTTATGCTCTGTAATCCAACTGATGTGTGGGAGAGGTGCCGCCCTTTTATATCTGTAGGTTTCCTGTTCCTAAGGGGCGGATCCCCTCTCTCTGTAGTGCTGTCATGGACTTCGAAAAATACCGTTAACGGTAAGTAACTTAGACTTTTTGCAATGACAACTTGACTTTCCCAGGGTTTAACATCTAGAGCTGCAATGCACACTGTGTACCTCCTGCTGTTTTGGTGAAAACCACCCTTAAGATTGTTTATAAGCGTGTTTTGATACTCCAGCATGTGCTTTTCCATTTCTGAGAAAGGGGGGGAAAGCATCTGGCTAAACTTACTCTTGTACCGTGTATCTAACAAGGTGTCAAACCTGTAGTCACCACTATTTCCAACCCAAAGGTGTTCAGGGTGTAGGGTACTTCCACGAGGTCCATGTCCATGGTGTTAGTGGTGGGGTAACACTCAAGGTTAGTTCCTTCATCCCCCTCCCACCAACCACAGACAAAAGAGAGCGAATCATTACCCTCTTCATCTCATTACTGTTCCATGTCCAACACCTCTTCCTCATTCTACTCCATTTGTTCCTCAGCTGCTGTACCTTTACTAACAGTATATCTGGTTATTATGAGCACCGCTCGATCGCAATAAGCCATCCTCCCATGGTATCCGCCTGTGTGAAGACAGTCTGGAAATTTGAGATGTTATCCCTTTCAAATCCCTCTGTACTTCCACCTCTTCCTTTGGGACCACCGCCTACTCATGCAGACTATTGAAAGTGTGCTTAAGCATGTAGATTAACAGAATAGTGTTGCTGATGACTGCATCGTCAGCGCTAACCATCTTTAGTATCCATTTCAGAACTGTGCAGAAGGTTTCAGAGGTACTTCATCTGTGCCCACTCCACAAGCATAACTTGTACCATGTCCGTACTGCATTGGCCAAGGCTATGCAAGAGGACATACTGCACCAGGGCTAGTCGCTGCTGTCAGTCACTGCAACATAGGCAGTGGAATTTTAACATTGCAAATCAAATGGTTAACTGGTAGGCCAAAAGATCTCTATAGCAATGCAAGTCAGTATTCTGCGACGTACGATAGCTGTAAGTGATCACACAGCTACTGCGCTTTCTGCAGCAATGCATCCAGGCCGGGATAGTGGCAGAGAAATCGCTGTACCACCAGGTTCAATATGTGAGCCATGCAAGGCAAAAATGTGAGTATTCCACAGTGTAGTGCTGCCACCAGGTTTGCACCATTATCACAGACGTTCTTCCCTGGTTCAAGTTTCAGTGGAGAGAGCCAATGCTCTAACTCTGCCTGGATAGCTGTCCACAACTCTTTAGCTGGGTGACTGCGATCTTTAAGAAATAATAATTTGATCACTGTCTGATTGCGGTGAGCCATGGCTGCGCAGTATGGAGGTGCGGGGGATTTTAGCTGCACTGTTGAAATGCGTGTTTCATTAAGGGAAAGGTTGAGGGCACATGTGGAGTCCCTAGAGGAAGTGCAAGAGCCAGAAGCAGTAGACAAAGCATTAGATACAGAGGTTTGCCCTGCAAGCCTTGAGGATTCAAACACTTGTACAACAGCCCCTTGACCACCTGTCTCTTGAGCCACCAGTGTCACCCAGTGCCCAGTCAGCAAGATGTAATGCCCCTGCCTATGTTTGCTCATCCAGGTGTCAGTGGTGAAATGCACCAGGCAGACTTTTTTTTTTTTTTTTCAGGGAATGGGTGCTGGTGTATTGCAGGCACAGCTTTCTTAAAGGAGTAATAGCGACTATGCAACTGGTACTGGAGGACTGCGATGGCCATCAACTTTTTGAAATGGTCTGTAACCAGGCAGAAAGGGAGCATTTCCTTTGGCAACAGATTGGAGATGGAATTCAAGCTCTTAGCTTTGGTATATGTAGGAATAAACATTCTTTCACGTGACCACAACTGCAGGACCATGGGCTGGCTGCTGTGCTGAGAGAGGGAGGAGTACAGAGAACAGGACAAACTGCTGGACTGTGACTGAGATGCAGGCTGAGATGTTATGGTGGATTAAGATGTGTTGTGCTATGTGACAAAAAAACAGCAGGCATGTCCACTTCCATAACAGCTGACGAGCTCTCATTAACCCTGGCTGTAGGGGTAAACAATGAAGTTTCTGCTGCTGGATAACTGTGTGAGAAGACTTGGAATGCTGATAGAGGAGGAAGAAGCACCAGATGTGGTTGATTTAATGGTTGACAAGGCTGCTAGTCAGCATTTTAGCGCAGTGAGATTCCCACAATAAGGCATGTTGATAACGAATGTGCTGGTTCATGCATGTAGTTGCAAATGATTGAAATTTGTATGTCTGCTAAACTTTTTTTTTTTTTTTTGCAACTGGCCACAGCAAGAGTTGTGGCTGAGGATGCAGTGCTTGTCATGGTTGCATCAC
>JARQOD010013008.1:0-17442 GCA_033576555.1 Oophaga sylvatica | reverse complement strand
CCAAATGCTGCAAACTTGATTGGACGGCGCTTCATAGTACAGATGGATAATGACCCCAAGCATACAGCCAAAGCTACACAGGAGTTCATGAGTGCAAAAAAGTGGAACATTCTTCAATGGCCAAGTCAATCACCAGATCTTAACTAGTGTTGAGCGATACGAACTGCAAATATCGGGTATTGGCCGATATTAGCTGTATCGGGCTTTCGATTCCGAGTACCGATATTTTCGTCATATCGGATACCGGAATCGGATTTGTCACTGTCACTGTGAGTGTCCGTCGGTCGGGTCTGTCAGGAGTCAGCGGCACTTACCTGGCAGAAGATCTCCGGCGGTCACGTCCTGGACTGCTTGATGGCCGCCATTATCTTCTCCCTGGCGGTCACATGCAGTTTTTCGCGATAACTGCAGTGACTGCAGGGTAATCCCGGCCGTAAACCAGTCCGATGACGTCACCGCCGGGGAAGCAGGTAATCAGCTGTGCTGCGCCGGGATGACAGGCTCTGCCTGCCTGCCTGCCTCTGAGGTCATTCTGATGTAGCAGAGCTGGATCGTCGTGGGACACTCGTTACTATGGACTGCGTCGGACAGGTGGTATACTGCTGTTTTTTTTTTTTCATTTTTTTACAGGAGATCGATGGCGTCGCAGGATGAGACTGTAATAAAAGTAATGAAAACTGTGTTGTTTTTTTTATTAAATTAAAAAACTTTTTTATGAACATTCACCCGTCCGGGTACATCAACAATTTAACTATTTACATACAGGGACCCTGTCCGGGTTATTTATAACTCTTTGGCAGGGGTGTTCCAGGTACCACCTGGTACTCTTCTGATGCTTGCCAAACATCCGAGACACCAAGGACCACCACGACCTGATGACGTCGTGTGGCCTGTACAGTCAAGTCGTGACCCGCTATCTGTGTCTGTGTGGCCACCTCTTTCGTCTCCCTCCGGGTCTGGAGCCCTATGTCCCGGACTGTACGAACCCCAGGGGGCCTAACAGGCGCGGGTACGGGCCAGCTATCATTATCATGTCCATAGCTGGGGCTGCTGAGGAGACCACTGAGGGAGGCTGGGGAGATTTACGGTGTGGGGTGGGCACTTGTGCAGAGGCCTGGATGTGGGAGGCTGAAGGCTCCGAGGGTCTCACAGGTTCCTGACACTCTGGGGACCAGGGGTCGCACCTGGTGACATTTAGGGCATACCATCCATTGTAACCCCAGTGTCGGGTGTAAGTTACCAAGTCTCCTGGCAACAGGTCCCTCCCCGGGTGTCCTTCTGGGAGGTGAGTCTCCACGTCCCGCCGGGTCACAAACACTTCTAAATAAAGTCCAGGCTCCTGGATGAAGCCCCAACCAGCTTTCAATTTAAAGCTCCGTACTGCACCCTTACGTCGCGGCTCCCTCGCCGTACTTTTATCTTTTCTCATCCGGTCCTTATCTGCCCGGTCCTTCTCGATGTGACGTTGGCGAAGCTTCTGGGATTCGCGTGCTCCCTTTGTCGCTCGGCTTCTCTCTCCCGACGTCTCCACTCTTCCTCCTGACGCCGGTTGTAATTATCCTCCACCAGCATCTCCATGTCTCCACCATCAAACTGCAGCTTACGATGTCCGGTTTGCGGCAGCTCTCCTGGTGCCCGACAGTCCTGGCGGCGCTCACCTGCGGAGGAAGCAGCCGGCTCTGGAACAGATGACAGTCGGGGCTCCGGTACAGACAGGTAGACCTCTGGTGCCTGCGCGGCCTCCTCCATGAGGACGGGTGTCGCTTCTTCTGTCTCAGCGACGGGGGCAGACAGCGGGATCTGGGGTGCTGCCGGTGCAGCGTTTTTTTGCACGAACGGGTGCCTCCACTGCGACAACGTCAACCGGATCACATTGCAAGGGCTGGGATGCCCGCACGGACTCCTCTACTAGAACGGGTGCCTCACCTTCGGGTACAGACACTTCAGGTAAGAGGGATTGGCGCCGCTCCAAGTTTATTTTTAGGGCACGCCAGCTGGCTTTCATCCTGGCGACCTCCTCCCGGTGCCGGGCCAGGCCTCTTAGGGTATCCTCCGCTTCTTGCAGCGTAGGAGGGTTTCCAGGTCGGGTGCCCAATGGTGGTTCTGTGGCGATCGGGTCGCTTTCATGGGGGGAGACTCTGACTGCTCCATCCCTTCACACTTCTGCTCGTGTCCATTAGCCATCTCTGCCAAGTCACATGTGTCATTAGCAGTGTCTTTTGTAGTGAGGCGGGACCTTCGTGTTAGTTTCCGCACACTGAGGAGGATGAGGAGGCGGAACTCAAGAGCTGTGGGGCACGATCTTACATTGCAGTACCATTTAGAGTGGTCGGCCATCGTTTTCACGCCACTGAGTGAGTGTACACCCACGAAGAGCACGCCCTTCTTCTTCACCAGTGCCTCGTCGTGACGCAGATATGGCTGAAAAATGGCAAATACATTCTCTGATGATTTTAGCAATTCTCAAGCACAAAACCAGTTCAATTCAGGCACACAGGACTCGCTTATAGCGAGCTACAGAATCCTGTTCGTGACGCCCAAGTTGAGTCGCACAGAGCCAAAGGTTTTGGGGGTACTCGGCACCGAGCCCGTCGACTTCTATGGTGTATGTCACAGCTTTACCCGGCAATTGAATCAGAGTCTATTTTACTATGTAGAAGTGTATAAACTATAAATATATGTATATATATATATGTCACAATGACATGTATATATATATATGTATTCTATGTGTGTATATTTTGTGTTTACAACGAAAGAAAGTGTTTTTTTAGTTGCGATATTTTGTTCCCATAGACTTACATGGGACTTCCGGTATCGGAATCGGATATCGACGATATTTAGTGATATCGGCGATACCATTCCGATCCGATATTTTTAGATATCGAGCAGTATCGCTCAACACTAATCTTAACCCAATTGAGCATGCATTTCACTTGCTCAAATCCAGACTTAAGAGGGAAAGACCCACAAACAAGCAAGACCTGAAGGCTGCGGCTGTAAAGGCCTGGCAAAGCATTAAGAAGGAGGAAACCCAGCGTTTGGTGATGTCCATGGGTTCCAGACTTAAGGCAGTGATTGCCTCCAAAGGATTCGCCACAAAATTTTGAAAATAAAAATATTTTGTTTGGGTTATGTTTATTTGTCCAATTACTTTTGACCTCCTAAAATGTGGAGTGTTTGTAAAGAAATGTGTACAATTCCTACATTTTCTAACACATATTTTTGTTCAACCCTTCAAATTAAACGTTACAATCTGCACTTGAATTCTGTTGTAGAGGTTTCATTTCAAATCCAATGTGGTGGCATGCAGAGCCCAACTCGCGAAAATTGTGTCACTGTCCAAATATTTCTGGCCCTGACTGTATGTAGCAAATTCCTACACAGCAGCTCGTCAGTCATTCTGATTGGGCAGGGAATACAGCAAGGCAGCGGGTTCATTCCTTTCATTAATACAGCAGACTAAAAACTATGGCCTCAATTCAACAAAATATTTTTGCCAGAAATCTGAAATAAAACGGATCGATAAAAAAAAGCAAAAATAGAGGTGACACAAGGATGCTCAAAAATATTGTAGCTTTTGGTATTTTCATGCCAGTTTTGCACAGCTTGATCAAAAGTGGCAAAACAGTGGCGTGAAGTCACAGCTTGTCTAAATTCGTGATAAGCTATGTAGCATCTTTATGCCACAATTGTTACTGGAGTAAGATTTTTGGAGAAGGCACACAGAGTAAAAAACCACTTATCAGACTTTGCTGATTTATTAAGAGACATCCGCCTATTAATAAATTAGGTGCTTCTGGTTTTAGCACATGAAGAGCACAAATCTTGATGAATCAAGGCCCATGAGTCTATTACTGCATTGTTTCATTGCTCCAACCAACCACATGGTCCAAATTTTCCAGCCATTTTAGCTCTGAAAAGTGCTCACCTGTTGTAATTTGCAGACCTTATATTTGCTTTAAAAATACTAGAGGATTGTGATGATATGCTTAGGCACATGTTCAGTTTATTTTCAAATTTGTGAGGTTTTTTTGAGCCTAGAAAAGACTGGACATGTGATGTTTCTTTTATGCATTAATTACCATCAGCATTAAAAATTAAAAATATAATGTAATAAGGCTTAAAGAAAAATTAGGAAAATAAGTATTTAAATTTAGTTTAATTATATCATAACAGGCACATCACATTTTGTAGAGAAAAGTTGCTTCAATTTTGCCAAAAATCATCTGATGGAATCAGTTTTCACGCTTTACTCTTGTTAGAAACTTTGTTGCTGTGGAAACAGTTACCGAAGCCATAAAAGCAGCACTCTCTAGCTGACACAAAATATTATTCAATTTGGATAACATTCAAACATGCATTTCTTTACAAAAAATATATATCTTGAATTTGAAATTTAAATGTCAATAAGCTTCAGGCAATGTGGAAAAGAAAATATGTGTCAAAATTTTAAATATGGGAAACAGATATTCATACGAATGAAAATGTGAAGACTGAGATGGAAAAGTTTCAAGCAAAACTAGAAGTAATTTAAATAATATGGGTAATGGCTTCTTGTGGGATTATTAAAGGGTTATGGGTGAGAAAATGGTTGAAATGTCCATGTTTGCACTCATCAATAACATACATCAGTTCATTAGTAGCTTACTTAGTATGTTATGTCTACACTTATGACCTTCATTATAACCCAACATTCATTAATAATTACACAAAAATGTTTGCAAACTAATTGCTCACTCAACAAGCATAGTTTCATGAGAAGGTACAATGTGATAATAGACAGCGCATGTCTATGAATATGACTATCCACTTTACTAAGAATGGAGAAGATATATTTGAGAGCATATACTGAATAATCACAAGCCATTTTTAGACTCTTGTTATTACGTCTAAGGCACATTATAAACGAATCTGTTCAGAGACAGCATATACTTACTATGACTTCATGACTTAATGCCACATTTGGCAGATTAGGAGTCACTAAGAAGATGAATTCTATATCTTATATCAGATAGAATAGCTTGAGCTCTATGGTAGATCGGATTATGTTTGATACAGAAAGGCAGTTCATGTACACTAAGTTGCCCTTATAAATCCTCCATCAAACAACTTAGAAGAAGGATTATGATGTAGGATTGTGCAAAATATTTATTTGCATATAACAACTTGATCAGGCAATTTTGCTACTAAACAGTAGTGATGAGCCGGAAAACAATCGCCAAACATAAATTCAGCATGAATATGGTACATTCAGATTCGTGATCGGTAACACGAGCATTTTTCTTAAAATTGGAAAAAGTCGGTAACATTTGGTAAAAGATAGAATAAAATCAGGTAATTCATGTGCCACATTCAGTAAAATCACACTGATAGGTTAAAATAGAATAGATAGAATAGATATATACACAGAGAATACAGTATATATATATATATATATATATTATATATATTATTATATGTCAGTGACACACACACAGATATATGTATATATATTACATAGATAGAAGAAAAGCCGGCAATTCAGCAGCCATGGTAGTCAGAGGCGGATTATAATAGGGTCAATCTGGGCTACCGCCCAGGGCCCAGTGGTGTGGGGGGGGCCCACCACAGGGCCGCCATCAGGGCATTACTTCCCTGACGGAGCCGCGCTGTGGCAGTTTAACGCTATTGACATGCGGGCGCCTGCACGTCAATAGTTAACATCCGCCAGCCAATCGGAGGCCGGCGGCTGACGTCGGCAGCAGCGCACACGTCGCCGGCGTCTGATGTCATTGTCAGTCGCCGGCGAGTGCGCGCTTGTGGAGGGAGCTTCGGCGCTGGAGCACGGAAAGGTAAGAAGAGAACGTGTGTTTTTTTTTTTTTATTGAGCAGCTGGCCGGGGGACAGACTCACTGGACACATGGGGGAAGAATGCTGCCAGCCATGATGGGGACATAATGCTGGACATGATGGGGGCAGAATGCCTGACATGATGGGGGCAGAATACTGGCCATGATGGGGACATAATGCTGGACATGATGGGGGCAGAATGCTGGCCATGATGGGGGCAGAATGCTGGCCATGATGGGGGCAGAATGCTGGCCATGATGGGGACAGAATGCTGGCCATGATGGGGGCAGAATGCTGGCCATGATGGGGGCAGAAAGCTGGCCATGATGGGGGCCGACTGTCAGACATGGGGCAAACTGTGAGACATGGGGCAGAATGCTGGACATGATGGGGGCAGAATGCTGGACATGGGGGAAGAATGCTGGACATGGGGGCAGAATGCTGGACATGGGGGCAGACTGCTGGACATGGGGAGCAGAATGGAGATACCGGGCATGATTGTAGACACAGGGGGCAGAATGAGACACTGGGGGCATGACTGGAGACACTGGAGACATGACTGGAGATACTGGGGGCAGGATTGGAGACAGATGGGGCAGAATAGAGACAAAGGGGGCATGATTGGAGACAGATCGTGCAGGATCATGGGGCAGGATGGATACGATGGAGACAGATGAGGCAGGATGGGGAGATCATATGGGGGCGGGATGGGAGAACATATGGCTGAAGCCAGGAATGAGACACACGGGGGCTAGGATGGGGAATTTTATTATTTTTTTTTGGAAGTGCATTTGAGCAGCAGGGTGATTTGCTGCTGAAGGAGAGAAAAAAAAAACTCTTTAAATCTTCTGCTTCAGCGAGTGTGACCGGTGCGCAAGTGCGAACGGTGGTAAGTGTGACTTGAGATTCAGTAAAGAAGTATTTGAAAAACCTTTAATCAAATACCTGTGTGAATTGGTGTGAGTGGCTGAATTGTGGATTGCTGAGTGCCTTTCTACCTGTTCTATCTTTTGGGGGCTTTTTTAACCTATTTTTTCTCTCTAAAGGATTAATCTCTTATTTTACTGTCTGTGTGTTTAAAGGTTTAAAGGTTAACTATATTGCATTTAACCCCTCTCTGACATTAGACGTACTATCCCGTCCATAAAAACCCGTGCCATTCTGCCCATGGACGGGATAGTACGTCATAGGCGATCAGCTGCGCTCCTGAGGGGAGCGCAGCTAATCGCCGCCGGGTGTCAGCTGATTATCACAGCTGACACCCGTGACTGTGTGTCAGGAGCGGTCACGGACCGCTCCCGGCACATTAACCCCTAGCACACCGCGATCAAACATGATCGCGGTGTACTGGGGGCACAGGGGAGGATCGCGCAGGGTGGGGGCTCCCTGCGCGCCCCCCTGAGACCCTCAGACCAGCGCGATGTGATCGCGCTGTTCTGAGGGCTTCCTCCCTCCCAGGACCCGGATCCAAGATGGCGCCGGGGTCCTGGAGGGAGGCGGCTTCCTCAGTGCCTGCTGAGAGCAGGCGATGAGGAAGCGTCCTGCACTGCCTGAGCGATTGCTGGTGTGACAGAGTGCTGTGCACACTGTCACACCAGCGATTTGATAAAATACAGTGATGTCCCACCCTGGGACAAAGTAAAAAAGTTAAAAAAATAAAAATAAACATGTTATAAAAAAAAATCCAAAATAAATTAAAAAAAAAAAAATATTCCCCAATAAATTCATTTCTTCCTGTAAATAAAAAAAACAAAACAATAAAAGTACACATATTTGGTATCGCCGCGTCCGTAACGACCCCCCCTATAAAACTGTCCCACTAGTTAACCCCGTTAGTGAACCGCTTAAAAAAAAAAAACAAAGCAAAAAATCAATGCTTTATCATCATACCGCCGAACAAAAAGTGGAATAACGCGCGATCAAAAAGACCGATCTAAATAAACATGGTACCGCTGAAAACGTCATCTTGTCCCGCAAAAAACGAGCTGCCATACATCATCATCAGCGAAAAAATAAAAAGTTATAGCTCGCAGAATAAAGCGATGCAAAAATAATTATTTTTTATATAAAATTGTTTTTATTCTATAAAAGCGCCAAAACATAAAAAAATGATATAAATGAGGTATCGCCATAATCATACTGACCCGAAGAATAAAACTGCTTTATCAATTTTACCACACGCGGAACAATAAAAACGCCTCCCCAAAAGAAATTCATGAATTGCTGATTTTTGTTCATTCTAACCTCCCAAAAATCGAAATAAAAAGCGATCAAAAAATGTCACCTGCTCAAAAATGGTACAGATAAAAACATCAACTCGTACCGCAAAAATAAGACCTCACATGACTCTGTGGGCCAAAATATGCAAAAATTATAGCTCTCAAAATGTGGCGATGCAAAAAACTATTTTTGCAATAAAAAGCGTCTTTTAGCGTGACAGCTGCCAATCATAAAAACCCGCTATAAATAGTAAATCAAACCCCCCTTTATCACCCCCTTAGTTAGGGAAAAATAATAAAATTAAAAAAATGTATTTATTTCCATTTTCCCATTAGGGTTAGGGTTGCGGCTAAAGTTAGGGTTAGGGTTGGCGCTAAAGTTAGGATTAGGGTTAGGGTTGGGATTAGGGGTGTGTTAGGGTTAGGTTTGTGGTTAGGGTTGGGACTAGGGTTAGGGGTGTGTTGGGGTTAGGGTTGGAGTTAGAATTGGGGGGTTTCCGCTGTTTAGGCACATCAGGGCTCTCCAAATGTGACATGGCGTCTGATCTCAATTCCAGCCAATTTGCGTTAAAAAAGTCAAACGGTGCTCCTTCACTTCTGAGCTCTGCCATGCGTCCAAACAGTAGTTTATCCCCACATATGGGGTATCAGCGTACTCTGGACCCCAAGAGTTATTGTGCAATTTGTCCTATTTCTTCTGTTACCCTTGGGAAAATAAAAAACTGGGGGCGAAAATATCATTTTTGTACAAAAAAAATTATTTTTTTGTTTTATGGCTGTACATTATAAACTTCTGTGAAGCACTTGGGGCTTCATAGCGCTCACCACACACCTAGATAAGTTCCTTGTGGGGTCTATTTTCCAAAATGGGGTCACTTGTTGGGGATTTCCACTGTTTAGGCGCATCAGGGGCTCTCCAAATGCGACATGACGCCCCCAGACCATTCCATCAAAGTCTGCAATCCAAAACGTCACTACTTCCCTTCCGAGCCCCAACGTGTACCCATACAGTAGTTTTCTCCCACATATTGGGTATCAGCGTACTCAGGACAAATTGGGCAACAACTTTTGGGGTCCAATTTCTCCTGTTACCCTTGTAAAAAAAATATTGGGGCGAAAAAATCATTTTTGCAAAAAAAAAAAAGATTTTTTATTTTTACGGCTGTGCGTTATAAACTTCTGTGAAGCACTTCGGGTTCAAAGTGCTCACCACACATCTAGATAAGTTCCTTGTGGGGTCTATTTTCCAAAATGGGGTCACTTGTGGGGGGTTTCCACTGTTTAGGTGCAACAGGGGCTCTCCAAATGTGACATGACGCCCCCAGACCATTCCATCAAAGTCTGCAATCCAAAACGTCACTACTTCCCTTCCGAGCCCCGACGTGTGCCCATACAGTAGTTTTCGCCCACATATTGGGTATCAGTGTACTCAGGACAAATTGGACAACAACTTTTGGGTTCCAATTTCTTCTGTTACCCTTGTGAAAATAAAATATTGGGGGGAAAAAATCATTTTTGTAAAAAAAAAAAAAGATTTTTTATTTTTACGGCTGTACGTTATAAACTTTAGTGAAACACCTGGGGGTTCAAAGTTCTCACCACACATCTAGATAAGTTCCTTGAGGGGTCTATTTTCCAAAATGGTGTCATTTTGGGGTTTCCACTGTTTAGGCAGATCAGGAGCTCTCCAAACACGACATGGCGTCCAGTCAATTCTGCGTTGAAAAAGTCAGACGGCGCTCCTTCCCTTCCAAACTCTGCCATGCACCCAAACAGTGGTTTACCTCCACATATGGGGTATCAGCGCACTCAGGACAAATTGCACAATAACTTTTGGAGTCTTGTTACCCATGGAAAAATAAAAATTGGGGTGAAAAGATATTTTTGTGGAAAAAATATGATTTTTAAATTTTACGGCTCTACGTTATAAACTTGTGTGAATCACTTGGGGGTTCAAATTGCTCATCAAAAATCTAGATAAGTTCCTTAGGGGGTCTAGTTTCCCAAATGGGGTCATTTGTGGGGGGTTTCCACTGTTTAGGCACATCAGGGGCTCTCCAAATGCAACATGGCATCCAAACTCAATTCCAGCCAATTTTGGTTGGAAAAAGTCAAATTGTGCTCCTTCCATTCCGAGCTCTGCCGTGCGCCCAAACAGTGGTTCCCCCCCACATATGCGGTATCAGCGTACTCAGGACAAATTGTACAACAACTTATGTGGTCCAATTTCTCCTGTTACCCTTGGGAAAATAAAAAATTAGTGACTAAAAGATAATTTTTGTGGGAAAAAAATAGGATTTTTTATTTTCATGCCCGGGCATTATAAACTTGTGTGAAGCACTTGGGGGTTCAAAGTGCTCACCAAAGATCTAGATAAGTTCCTTAGGGGGGCTAGTTTCCAAAATGGGGTCACTGTGTGGGCATCTGGGGCACTGCAAACGGAACATGACCCCCATTAACGTCTGCATTCCAAAACGTTACTACTTCCTTTCCAAGCCCTGCCGTGCGCCCAAACAGTTTCCCCCCTCACATATGGGGTATCAGCGTACTCAGGACAAATTGGACAACAACTTTTGGGGTCCAATTTCCTTGGGAAAATTCAAAAATTTGGGACTAAAAAATCATTTTTGTGGAAAATTGATTTTTTTTTTTTCACACCCAGGCTTTATAAACTTTTGTGAAACACTTGAGGGTTCAAAGTGCTCACAACAGATCTAGATAAGTACCTTAGGGGGTCTAGTTTCCAAAATGGTGTCACTTGAGGGGGGTTTCCACTCTTTAGGCGCATCAGGGGCTCTCCAAACGCGACATGGCGTCCAATCTAAATTCCAGCCAATTTTAGTTTGAAAAAGTCAAACGGCGCTCCTTCCCTTACGAGCTCTGCCGTGTGCCCAAACAGTGGTTTTCCCCCACATATGGGGTATTGGCGTACTTAGGAGAAATTGCATAACAACCTTATCTGTCCATTTTCTCCTTTTACCCTTGTGAAAATAAAAAAAAAGTTTGTAAAATATAATTTTTGTGGCTAAAAAGTAAAATATTCATTTTTTCCTTCCACGTTGCTTTAGTTACTGTGAAGCACCTGAAGGGTTAATAAACTTCTTGAATGTGGTTTTGAGTACCTTGAGGGGTGCAGTTTTTAGAATGGTGTCACTTTTGGGTATTTTCTGCCATATAGACTCCTCAAAGTGACTTCAAATGTGAGGTGGTCCCTAAAAAAAATGGCTTTGTAAATTTTGCTGTAAAAATGAGAAATCGCTGGTCAACTTATAACCCTTATAACTTCCTAACAAAAAAAAATTTTTGTTCCAAAATTGTGCTGATGTAAAGTAGACATGTGGGAAATGTTATTTCTTAACTATTTTGTGTGATATATTTCTCTGTTTTAAGGGAATAAAAATTCAAAGTTTGAAAATTGCAAAATTTTAAAAATTTTCGCCATATTTGCGTTTTTTTCAAAAATAAACGCAAGTTATATAGAAGAAATTTTACCACCAACATGAAGTACAATATGTCACGAGAAAACATTCTCAGAATCGCCAAGATTCGTTGAAGCGTTCCAGAGTTATAACCTCATAAAGAGACAGTGGTCAGAATTGTAAAAATTGGCCCGGTCATTAACGTGCAAACCACCCTTGGGGGTGGAAGGGGTTAAATCTTGGTGTAGCTATATTCACAAGGGTTAATTAAGGTGTAGGGGTTCATAATTAAGGGTTTATAAGGGCCAGCTGGTTGGGGCACAAGTCTTTTTGGAAGTGCATTTGAGCAGCAGGGTGATTTGCTGCTGAAGGAGAGAAAAAAAGTGCGAACGGTGGTAAGTGTGACTTGAGATTCAGTGCGAACGGTGGTAAGTGTGACTTGAGATTCAGTGACTTTGGATTCAGGGAGTTTCCAAGGGAGGATTTACTAAATTGCTGTTACATTTTATCAATACTTTTTATTTATTTTTACTTATCTTTGCTGGTGAAATCCTCATTAGATATGTGCTCCACTATTGCCAATGCCATCCAGTGTACATCTTGCCACATGTATACAGTCCTTGAACAGCCGGTCGAGGGTGCATACTGCTGTGTGAGATGTGAGCACGTTGTGCATTTGGAAGCCCAAATCCTGGATCTAAATGTGCAGCTGGCAACACTGAGATCCATAGACAATATGAAAAGGAGTCTTCTGCTCACTGAGCAGACGCTCAATGGGATAGATGAGGGGGGGATGCTAGGGTAGAGCTGTAGGACACTGAAGTAGGAAGTTGGGTGACAGTTAGAAAGCGGGATAGAGGGAAGAGTGCCAGGGAGGCTAGTCCTGATCTGGCACACCCCAATAAGTTTGCAAAGTTGGCAGGTGAGGGGGTTGTCAGTACAGGGGTAGCACTGCTGCAGCCAGGCATGTCCTCTGAAAGCCGGGGGAGTGTCTGCTCCAGTAAGGGGGGAATTAGGAGAGCAGGGCAGGCCAGACAGGTGCTGGTAGTGGGGGACTCAATTATTAGGGGACAGATAGGGCAATCTGTCACAAAGACAGGGATCGTCGAACAGTGTGCTGCCTACCTGGCGCTCGAGTCCGACACATCGCTGATCGGGTTGACAGATTACTGGGAGGGGCTGGTGAGGACCCAGCGGTCATGGTGCACATTGGCACAAATGACAAAGTTAGAGGTAGGTGGAAGGTCCTTAAAGACGATTTCAGGGAATTAGGCTGCAAGCTTATAGCAAGGACCTCCAACGTGGTATTTTCTGAAATACTGCCTGTACCACGTGCCACATCAGAGAGGCAATGGGAGATTAGGGAGGTTAATAAGTGGCTCAAGAATTGGTGTAGGAAGGAGGGGTTTGGGTTCCTGGAGAACTGGGCCGACTTCTCAGTTGGCTACAGGTTCTATGCTAGGGACGGCTGCACCTCAATGGGGAGGGAGCAGCTGTGCTGGGGGAGAAAATGGCTAGAAGGTTGGAGGAGTCTTTAAACTAGGGACTAGGGGGGAGGGTATTCATTTTATAGGAGGGGAAGGCAGTGCAGATAGAGACCTGGGCACAAATAATGAAATTGGGGGTGGGGGTGGCATGGGGGGTGGGGTTAGAACAGTTAATAATTTAAGAAAGAATAGAGGTTCAGAGAGATACATAAAGTGCATGTATACTAATGCCAGAAGCCTCACCAACAAAATGGCAGAATTAGAATTAATTTTGTTGGAACATAATTATGACATGGTGGGGATATCTGAGACTTGGCTGGATGAGAGCCACGACTGGGCGGTTAATTTACAGGGCTATAGTCTGTTTAGAAATGACAGTACAAATAAGCGAGGTGGGGGTGTGTGTTTATATGTAAAATCATGCTTAAAACCCATGCTGCGTGATATCTGTGAATCTAATGAAGATGTAGAGTCTCTGTGGGTGGAGATTAGGGGAGGGGGGAAAAATAATAAATTACTGATAGGGGTTTGTTATAAGTCTCCTAAAATAATGGAAGCAACAGAGAATATCCTCGTAAAGCAAATGGATGAAGCAGCAACTCAAGGAGAAGTCATTATTATGGGGGACTTCAACTACCCTGAAATACATTGGTGAACAGAAACCTGTAGTTCCAGCAAAGGTAATAAGTTTTTGGCAACTATGAGAAACAATTACCTTTCACAACTAGTTCAGGACCCAACAAGAGGAGGGCACTGCTAGACCTAATATTATCCAACAGGCCAGACCGCATATCAAATATAAGGGTTGGGGGTCACTTGGGTAATAGTGATCACAAAATAATAAGTTTTCATGTATCCTTTAATAAGATGTGTAGTCGAGGGGTTACAAGGACATGAACTTCAGGAAGGCAAATTTCCAATGGATGAGAGATGATCTTGGTGCAATAAACTGGGGCGATATCCTGAGACATAAAAATACACAAAGAAAATGGGAGACGTTTATTAGTATCCTGAATAGGACCTGTGCACAGTATATACCCTATGGGAATAAACATGCTAGAATTAGGAGGAAACCACTATGGCTAAATAGAGCTGTAAGGGGCGCAATAAGGGACAAAAAGAAAGCGTTTAGGGAATTAAAGCAAGTAAGTAGTGATGAGGCATTAAATAAATACAGAAGACTGAATAAATTCTGTAAAAAGCAAATCAAGACAGCAAAGATTGAGGCAGAGAGACTCATTGCCAGAGAAAGTAAAAATAATCCCAAAATATTCTTTAACTACATAAATAGCAAGAAACTAAAAAATGATAGTGTTGGTCCCCTTAAAAATAGTCTGGGTGAAATGATGGATGAGGATGAGAAAAAAGCCAATATGCTAAATGACTTTTTTTCAACTGTATTTACATATGAAAATCCCATGACAGATAACATGATCAGTGATAAAAAAAATGTCTCCATTAAATGTCACCTGCTTAACACAGCAGGAAGTACGGCGGCGTCTAAAAATCACTAAAATTGACAAATCCCCGGGCCCGGATGGGATAACACCCCGAGTACTGCAGGAATTAAGTACAGTTATAGATAGACCATTATTTTTAATCTTTAAAGATTCCATAATAACGGGATCTGTACCACAGGACTGGCGTATAGCAAATGTGGTGCCAATATTCAAAAAGGGGGCAAAAACTGAACCTGGAAATTATAGGCCAGTGAGCTTAACATCTACTGTGGGTAAAATCTCGGAGGGTTTTTTAAGGGATACTATATTGGAGTATCTGAGGCTGAATAACCTCATGACACAGTATCAGCATGGGTTTACGAGGGATCGTTCTTGTCAGACTAATCTGATAAGCTTTTATGAAGGGGTAAGTTCAGGACTGGACCAAGGGAATGCAGTGGACGTGGTGTTCATGGACTTCTCAAAAGCTTTTGATACAGTGCCACACAAAAGTTTGATACATAAAATGAGAACAATGGGGATAGGGGAAAATATGTGTAAGTGGGTTAAGAACTGGCTCATGGATAGAAAACAAAGGGTGGTTATTAATGGAGCACACTCGGACTGGGTCACGGTTAGCAGTGGGGTACCACAGGGGTCAGTATTGGGGCTGCTTCTCTTTATCATATTTATTAATGACCTTGTAGGGGGCATACAGAGTAGTATTTCAATATTTGCAGATGACACTAAACTCTGCAGGTTAATAAATACAGAGGAGGATAATTTTATATTACAGGAGGATTTATGTAAACTAGAAGCTTGGGCTGATAAATGGCAAATGAGCTTTAATGGGGATAAATGTAAGGTCATGCACTTGGGTAGAACAAGTAAGATGTATAATTATGTGCTTAATTGTAAAACACTGGGCAAAACTGTCACTGAAAAAGACCTGGGTGTATGCGTGGACGACAAACTCACATTTAGTGGCCAATGTCAGGCAGCTGCTGCCAAGGCAAATAAAATAATGGGATGCATTAAAAGAGGCATATATGCTCATGAGGAGAACATAATTTTACCTCTATACAAGTCATTGGTGCGACCACACTTAGAATACTGTGTGCAGTTCTGGTCTCTGGTGTATAAGAAAGACATAGCTGAACTGGAGTGGGTGCAGAGAAGAGCGACCAACGTTATTAGAGAACTGGGGGGTCTGCAATACCAAGACAGGTTATTACACTTGGGGTTATTTAGTTTGGAAAAACGAAGGCTTAGGGGTGATCTTATTACAATGTATAAATATATGAGGGGACAGTACAAAGACCTTTCTAATGATCTTTTTACTCTTAGACCTGTGACGGGGACAAGGGGGCATCCTCTACGTCTGGAGGAAAGAAGGTTTAGCCATAATCACAGACGCAGATTCTTTACTGTAAGAGCAGTGAGACTATGGAATTCTCTGCCGTCTAATGTTGTAATGAGTGATTCCTTACTAAAATTTAAGAAGGGACTGGATGCCCTTCTTGAGAGGTATAATATTACAGGCTATATTCACTAGTTTCCTAGATACTGGGTTGATCCAGGGAGCTAGTCTGATTGCCGTATGTGGAGTCGGGAAGGAATTTTTTTCCCCAATGTGAAGCTTACTGTTTGCCACTTGGGTTTTTTTTTGCCTTCCTCTGGATCAACATGTTAGGGCAGGTTAGGATAGGATATGGGTTGAACTAGATGAACTCAAAGTCTTCCTTCAACCTTAATAACTATGTTACTATGTTACTATTACCATAGGGGCTAATTAAGGGATATTACTGCAGTCATGTATTTATTTTATTTTTTGAGGATACTGTTTTAAATAGGGGGAGCGGTCCTCTTACTGTGCAGAGCGACACTGTAGCCTTTTTTTCTTCATGAGGTGTAATGTAGAAGTTGGGAAAAATTAAGTAATGTGTTCTGCAAGCGGAGCGCTAGATAACTGTGTTATTTCCTGCAGAGACTTGCCCTGGCTGGAAGAAGTGATGGCGGTCTGTGCTGGATGAAAGATGAAAAGCAAAGATGAAGGACTTCACCTGGAGACGTCACTGGTGAGTCAGTGTGTTACCTATACACTGACACTATACACTGTATACTATATACAGAGCTGTGTATAATGTCACCACCAGTGATCACTGTATTACCTATACACAGACACTGCATACTAAGTACAGATCTCCTGTGTATAATGGCACTTATGGTGATAGTATTGTGTTTTTTTTTATTACTGATCAGTATTGTAGTATTCAGTCACTATGTGGTGGTAATATGTGGTTTGGACATGGTTGTTGCGGTATTTGACCCTTGTATGTACTATTTGGTCACTTTGTGGTGGTAATATGTGCTCTGGTCATGGTGTTGTGGTATTTGTTCCTTGTATGTGATATTATTCTATCACTGTGGTGGTAATATGTGCTCTGGTCATAGTGTTGTGGTATTTGTTCCTTGTATGTGATATTATTCGATCACTGTTGTGGTAATATGTGGTCTGGTGGTATTTGTCCCTTGTATGTGGTGTTATTGGTCATTTTGAAAATTGAAAAATAAATTAAAATATACCTAAATTGTATTGCATATTTTAACAAATATTTAATAGGTTACAGTAGAGTAGGGCCCGGCCAAAAGTGTCTACTGTGTTATGGTGGTGGCTTAACAAATCTTTTGGCCAAAACAAAAGCTGCTGGCTATAAGTGTGATCTAGTGATGGGGACTGTTAATGTATCATAGGTGAGAAGTGGAGTTTTTCCAAGAGACAGCGGTGGGACTGTGGACAGTTCTAGGGGTGGAGGCGCCTGGAATAATCTGTTTCAGGTATATGATGACCCCGTCGCTTGACCCCGTTACATGACCCCATCACATGACCGCATCACATGACTGGGGGGCCCACAAAGTCTGAACAGCCCGGGGCCCTGGCTACCCTTAATCCACCCCTGATGGTAGTGTGAAATCAATCACAGCAGAAGCCGACTGTATAGAAGATATGGATTACAACAGTAAATACACATAGAATAGATAGATA
>JARQOD010013007.1:0-17447 GCA_033576555.1 Oophaga sylvatica | reverse complement strand
TATAGAAGGACTTGTATTACTTCATACAAGTGGCAAAAATGGTCACACAGTTTGCAGGTACAGAAGCAGGAGACACAGCAGGCCAGAGTAACTTAAGCTCAGCAATAACTCTCCACAACAGGTTCAGGATCTCTTCTCTGTTACCGTAATTCCATGCAAACGTGGATTTATCAAATAGCAGGTTTCCAGAGTCCACAAGTGTTCCAAAGTTCCTCAGTAGGAAATAGCTGGAGTACAAAGTCCAAGGTTTTCCAGGAGTCAGGTCACAGGCTCACTGCAGGCTTGATTCTGAAGCACTGATTGCTCAGCTGAGGCTGCTTAAGAAGCAAGAGGGAGAGAATCAGGGCGGGAACATGAAAGCTGGAAACTCCATATTGACTGAGGGCAAGATAGCTGCAGCAAGACAGAAAGCAAAATGGCCGACGGAAAAACTGAGTTTCAAGAAACATGTACAAAGAACCTTACATTACTCCCCCCTTAGGGACAACCTCCGGATGACCTCAGACCAGGCTTGTCTGGGTACCTCTGATGAAACTGGCGGAGCAAGCGAGGAGCATTAACGTTATTGACTGGTTCCCATGAGTTGTCCTCCACTGGGTAGCCCTGCCATTTAATCAAATATTGTAACTGATTTCTGTACAACCTGGAATCTAGAATCCTTTCCACCACAAATTCTTCCTGACCATCGACTAGCACTGGGTCAGGGCAAGGAGAAGAACGTCCAGGAAACGTATT
This sequence comes from Oophaga sylvatica, assembly GCA_033576555.1. NCBI lineage: Eukaryota > Metazoa > Chordata > Amphibia > Anura > Dendrobatidae > Oophaga > Oophaga sylvatica. Next base: position 16,712 of record JARQOD010013007.1, on the reverse strand, counting down.
GGGTGTTGCAGCCATTAGTAGGGATACATGAAAGACAGGGTGGATTCTCATAGTTCTGGGCAGTTGAAGACGACAAGCAACGGCACTTATAATTTTACTGATTTTATAGGGTCCAATGTACTTATGTCCCAACTTAGACGATGGAATCCTTAACTTAAGATTTCTGGTTGACAGCCAGACCAAGTCTCCTACCTTGAAAGCTGGTGCAGGTTTACGAAATTTATCTGCTGCTTTCTTGTACCTTTCCTGAGCCAATTCCAGATTTTCCTTTAGAAGATCCATATTCTTTTGTAAAGACGTGATTCTTTCAGCCACTGCTGGCAAGGGCGTTTCTATGGGAAATCGAGGAAGAATGTTAGGATGATAACCTAAATTTGAGTAAAAAGGAGACTGCTTAGTGGAGGCGCTCTGAGAGTTGTTATAAGAGAACTCAGCCAGTGGAAGTAGATCCACCCAATCATCCTGTAGGTGGCAGATAAAGCAGCGGAGATACTGCTCCAGGGTCTGATTGGTTCGTTCTGTCTGTCCATTAGTCTGGGGATGAAAAGCAGAAGAAAGGTTTACTTTAATGTCCAATGCGGCACAGAAATTTTGCCAAAACCTTGAAGTGAATTGCACCCCTCGATCCGAAATAACCTCATCCGGTACTCCATGTAAGCGAAACACATTCTTAATCATCAAATCTGATGTCTGTTTTGCAGTGGGTAAGCCGACACAAGGGATAAAATGAGCTGCCTTTGTTAAACGATCAACCACCACTAGAATGGTGTTCTTCCCTTGAGAGGTTGGTAACTCCACAATGAAGTCCATAGAAATGGATCCCCACGGGCGGGACGGGGTGGGAAGGGGTTGCAACAGACCAGTTGGTGAGGAGCGAGGTGTTTTGCATCTTGCACAGACTTCACATGAAGTGACATAGTTTAAAACATCTTTCCTGTAAGTGGGCCACCAAAAGAAACGAGAAAGAAATTCCTGTGTCTTTAGAATTCCTCTATGCCCAGCTATCTTGGAATCGTGGATGAGTTGCAATACTCTCAATCTGACTGTTTCAGGTATATACAGACGTTGTCCCTGAATCCACACACCATTCTTAAAGACAAGACTTACGTCCCTTGGGGGTTGTGCCAACAAGGAATCCGCATGGTATGCTTCCTTGATGTCCTTAAGTAGGTCTTGATTATGAATCACTCCCAGGAATCTAGAGTCAGGAAGAATAGTTTTAAGGGGAGTAAGTGGACGGGTCTCTGCTGAATGAATCCTAGAGAGTGCATCAGCCTTTCCATTGCGCGATCCTGGCCTATAAGAAATTACAAAATTAAATTGGTTTAGGAAAAGATTCCAGCGAGCCTGGCGAGGAGTCAGGCACTTAGTCGACCTGATAAATTCAAGGTTATTATGGTCTGTCAGGACGACTATTTGCTGTGCAGCTCCTGAAGAAGGTGTCTCCATTCTTTGAAGGCGGCAATAATGGCCAACAACTCTCTATTGCCCACATCGTAGTTCCTCTCAGCCGAAGACAACTGCTGGGAAAAGAAGGCACAGGGATGCAAGACATTCTTCTCACCTGTTCTCTGAGAGAGTATAGCTCCAACGGCACAGTCTGAAGCATCCACCTCTATTATGAAGGCAAGTTCGGGGTTGGGATGTACTAAGATAGGTGCGGTGGTAAATTTATCCTTTAGACGGGAAAATGCTTCCTGGGCTTGGGAGGTCCAGGAGAACCTGGACTCTTTCCGGGTAAGTTGGGTGATAGGTGACACTACCTCAGAGAAATTCCTAATGAAACGTCTATAGAAGTTGGCAAACCCGATGAAGCGCTGCACCTCCTTCACATTTCTAGGAATTGGCCAATCCTTGATGGCTTGGGTCTTGCTTCCATCCATACTAATTCCTTGTGTAGACAGTACATACCCCAGAAATTGAATTTCGGTCCTATGGAATTCACACTTTTCAAGTTTGATGTAAAGATGGTTTTGTCTTAGACGTTCTAAGACCATTCTCACATGTCCATGATGTTCCTCTGTGGAGTTAGAAAAAATTAGAATATCATCCAAATAAATCACCACGAATGTATCTAGGAGATCCCTGAAGATGTCATTCACCAAGTGTTGGAAAGTGGCTGGGGCGGTACTCAGACCAAAAGGCATAACTAGATATTCAAAGTGTCCATAGCGTGACCTGAATGCAGTCTTCCATTCATCCCCAGGTCTAATACGGACCAAGTTATAGGCCCCACGGAGATCCAGTTTAGAGAAAATTTTGGCATGCCGCACTCTCTCCAATAACTCAGGGATTAAAGGCAATGGATAACGGTTTCTAATAGTAACCTTATTGAGTTCCCTATAGTCTACGCAGGGTCTCAGAGATCCATCTTTCTTCTTCACAAAGAAGATGGGTGCACCTGCAGGAGATGAAGAGGGGCGTATGAAGCCCTTGGCTAGATTTTCGTCTATGTAATCCTTTAAAGCCTTTAGCTCGGGCCCCGCCAGGGGGTAGATCTTACCAAAAGGTATCTCTGCTCCAGGCAATAATTCAATTGGACAATCATATGGACGGTGAGGGGGAAGCTGGTCAGCGTTCTTCTTGTCACATAAATCCACATAGTCCTGGTATACAGCTGGTAGTTCAGGGACTGACATGGTTCCTTTAGGAACAGAGCAAGCTGAAACATCTGGACTCATCTGTTTCTCTGGAAAGTGTAATTCCTTGGTCTGCCAGTTAATGGTAGGGTTCTGAGCCTGCAGCCATGGTAGCCCTAGAATAATGGGAAAGTGGGGAGAAGAGATAAGCATAAAGGACAGTTTCTCTTGATGATCTTTACCCATAAGGACCCTCAAAGGCTCCGTTTCCTGATCCACTGGTCCAGAGGTCAGCAGGGAGCCATCCACAGTCTCCATCTGTACTGGAGTAGCCTTCTTCACTGAACGTATCCCTGTTTCAGAGCAAAGGAGATATCCATAAAATTTCCACTTGCCCCTGAGTCGATCATAGCAGAGCTAGACACCTAGACTGAGTCAACCCAGAGTTTGATGGAAAGGAAGCAATGAGAATTGTTTTTCTTACAACTCAGCTGGGACACCGCTGAGGAAACTTGAAAAATTGCAGCGTTTACACAGTCATCGTCCTCAGAAGTGACGGAGTTTAAGTCCGAGAAATCAATACCTGTTGCTGCAGATCTCTCTGGAGCCTGAGGCTCGGACCTGACAGATCTCCTCTCGCAACACTCACAGTGAATGACTGCTGCAGTAGTCTTACGAGAACGGCTGGGGCAGTTTATAATGAAGTGCCCTGACTTACCACAGTAGAAACATAGATTTTCCTTTAAACGATGTTCTTTGCGTGCATCACTAACCCGTCTTTGTAAAGAGTCCACCTGCATGGGTTCAGGTTCAGGTTCCCGTGTGATCCTACTCAAAGGTTCCTTAGCTGGGGAGGAAGGTAGGAAAAGGTTAGTGCGATTACTTTCAAACCATCTCTCTTGCCTGCGTTCAGTCAGACGAGCATCAATACGGATGCAGTAGTTAATAAAGTCACCTAACGCAGTGGGAGGGTCGGCACGAGCAAGTTCATCCTTAATCAGTGGAGACAACCCTTTTCGAAAAATAGATTTTTTGGCGGAACTGTCCCAAGTGGTATCGAGGGCCCATCTCCTGAAATCCAAGGCATATTCGGCTACTGAGCGCTTACCTTGGCGCAAAGTTAACATGGCTGCTTCAGCTGTTGCACCTCGATTGGGGTCATCAAACACCTGCCCCATGGCTGAAATGAAAGCATCAAGATGATCCAAACATTCATCCTCAGTCTCAATCAGAGGGTTTGCCCACATCAAAGCCTTGTTGGTAAGCAACATGATTATAGTAAGCACTTTAGATCGTTCAGTGGGAAATTGTGAAGCATGTGCAGAAAAAAAAAGATTGCATTGGTTAATAAATCCCCTGAATTTCTCACGTTCACCGCCAAAATGAAAAGGGGGTAACTTGGGAATCCCAGAACTCGGGGTTATGGCAGGAGCCTGGACTTGTTCCTCTAGAACCTCAATCCTGGCTCGTAAATCCTGGGTAGTTTGTCCAAACACTTGCAAATTGTGATTAGTGAGGTCCTGTAGGTTTGCAAAACGGGTCTTTATAGTCTGTATATCTGCAAGGATTGTATCAGTCACTCCGCAAAGCTCCTTTATGCGAGCCTCCATCTTCCAGATCTTTTAAGACAGGAGTACTGGAAGGAGAAAAAAAAAAAAAAAAAACTATAGTGTTTACCTGTGGTAACACTGCAGAGTAAAATTAAGGGAATGTGCTCACCTGGAATGGTTGTGAGAAGTCACAACCACTGTCATCACAGAAAGTATAACCGGACATCTGATATCCACAGTCACAGCAGACACAGCCTTCCCAGACCCAGCAGACACTAATGTTTGGCTTCAGAATCTTGTAATGTATGGTGTACAGTTCATATAGCGTCTTGTGCTTGGGTGCGAGGAAAACACATGAGACACAGGTTTGATATAGAAGGACTTGTATTACTTCATACAAGTGGCAAAAATGGTCACACAGTTTGCAGGTACAGAAGCAGGAGACACAGCAGGCCAGAGTAACTTAAGCTCAGCAATAACTCTCCACAACAGGTTCAGGATCTCTTCTCTGTTACCGTAATTCCATGCAAACGTGGATTTATCAAATAGCAGGTTTCCAGAGTCCACAAGTGTTCCAAAGTTCCTCAGTAGGAAATAGCTGGAGTACAAAGTCCAAGGTTTTCCAGGAGTCAGGTCACAGGCTCACTGCAGGCTTGATTCTGAAGCACTGATTGCTCAGCTGAGGCTACTTAAGAAGCAAGAGGGAGAGAATCAGGGCGGGAACATGAAAGCTGGAAACTCCATATTGACTGAGGGCAAGATAGCTGCAGCAAGACAGAAAGCAAAATGGCCGACGGAAAAACTGAGTTTCAAGAAACATGTACAAAGAACCTTACACCTCTTCAACAAGGACTTGTGGAACACGTTATGGATCTTAAATGTCCCTGGAAGAAGCAAACGAAAGAAACAGGATTAAGAATCTCCATGATCTTATAAGGTCCAATGAACCTAGGCTTAAATTTAGGAGATGCCACTCTCATAGGAATATTTCTTGAGGACAACCAGACCAAGTCCCCCACTTTAAACCGAGGACCATCAGTCCTATGCCGGTTAGCAAACCGCTGGGCCCTCTCCTGAGAGAGGGACAACCTCTCCACTACCTGGTCCCAAATCTGTTGCATACGCTCCACAACAGAGTCAACACCTGGACAGACAGAAGCATCCGTCTGTCCTGAAGAAAATCGAGGGTGAAACCCAGAATTACAGAAAAATGGAGACATCAAAGTGGCAGAGCTAGCCCTATTATTAAGAGCAAACTCAGCCAAAGGCAAAAAAGAGACCCAGTCATCCTGATCAGCAGACACAAAGCATCTTAGATAAGTCTCCAATGTCTGGTTTGTTCTCTCAGTTTGACCATTGGTCTGAGGATGAAACGCCGAGGAGAAAGACAATTGAACACCAATTTTAGAACAAAAGGTCCTCCAAAATCTGGAAACAAACTGGACTCCTCTGTCAGACACAATGTTCTCAGGAATGCCGTGTAAACGAACCACGTGCTGAAGGAACAAAGGCACCAATTCAGAGGAGGAAGGCAACTTAGGTAATGGCACAAGATGTATCATCTTGGAAAACCTATCGCAAATCACCCAGATGACGGTCATTCTCTGAGAAACAGGGAGATCGGAAATGAAATCCATAGAGATATGGGTCCATGGTCTCTTGGGCACAGGTAATGGCATCAACAAACCACTAGAACGAGAGCAAGGCTTGGAGCGAGAGCAAGTCCCGCAGGACTGCACAAACTCCCTGACATCACGAGACAAGGTAGACCACCAAAAGGACCGACTAACCAAGTCTCTGGTACCAAAAATTCCGGGATGACCGGCCAACGCGGAACAATGAATCTCAGACATTACACTCTTTTTCCACTGGTCCGGGATAAACAATTTCCCAACAGGGCAGCGCTCGGGCTTATCCTCCTGACACCCCTCCAGAGCCAGTCTCAAATTGGGCGAGATGGCGGAAAGAACTACACCCTCTTTCAAAATAACAGAAGGATCAGATAACTCAGGAGAGTCCGCCAGGAAACTCCTCGAGAGGGCATCCGCCTTAACATTTTTAGTGCCAGGAAGAAATGAAACCACAAAATTAAAACGTGTGAAAAACAAGGCCCACCTGGCCTGTCTAGGATTAAGTCGCTTGGCAGATTCCAGATAAACTAGATTCTTATGGTCCGTAAGGACCACCACCTGATGTTTGGCTCCCTCCAGCCAATGTCTCCACTCTTCAAAAGCCCACTTCATGGCTAATAACTCCCGATTACCCACGTCATAATTACGTTCAGTGGGAGAAAATTTTCGAGAGAAAAAGGCACAAGGGTTACTTTTAGAGGTCTCTGGATCTCTTTGGGACAAAACGGCACCTGCCCCAATTTCAGAGGCATCAACCTCCACCTGAAATGGTAGAGAAACATCAGGCTGCCGTAGAACAGGAGCAGAAGTGAATCTCTGCTTAAGTTCCTGAAATGCAGAGACTGCCTCAGGAGGCCAATTCACCACATCAGAACCCTTCTTGGTCAAATCAGTTAATGGTTTAACAATAACAGAGAAATTACCAATAAATTTACGATAAAAATTGGCAAAACCCAAAAATCTTTGAAATGCCTTTAATGAAGTAGGTTGGACCCAATCACAGATGGCCTGAACCTTGACCGGGTCCATTTCAATAACAGATGGGGACAAAATGAATCCCAGAAATGAGATCCTCTGAACGTCAAAAAGACACTTTGATCCCTTCACATACAGAGCATTCTCTCTCAAAATCTGGAACACAGTCCGAACATGTTTTACATGAGAGTCCCAGTCATTGGAAAAATCAAGATATCATCCAAATAGACAATCAGAAATTTATCCACAAAATCCCTGAAAATGTCATTCATGAAGGACTGGAAGACAGAAGGAGCATTAGTGAGCCCAAAGGGCATCACAAGGTACTCAAAATGCCCTTCAGGGGTATTAAATGCCGTCTTCCATTCATCCCCGTGCTTAATGCGAATAAGGTTATATGCCCCCCTGAGGTCAAGCTTGGTAAACCAAGTAGCGTTTTTCACCCTGGAAAACAGATCAGAGATCAAGGGTAAAGGATATTGATATTTCACAGTAATATTGTTCAAGAGACGATAATCAATACACGGCCTTAATGAACCATCCTTTTTGGCTACAAAGAAAAAACCGGCACCTAAGGGTGAAGAGGATGGTCTGATATGACCCTTCTCCAATGACTCCTTGATATAAGACCGCATAGCGTCATGTTCAGGTACAGACAAGTTAAAAAGGCGACCTTTAGGGAATTTACTACCAGGCAGTAATTCAATAGCGCAGTCATAGCTCCTATGGGGAGGTAAGGATGCAGATTTACTTTCACTAAACACATCAGAAAAATCAATCAAAAAGTCAGGAACATCCTGAGCCTGGGGGAGGCAGAAAAAACAGGAGTGTTGGTATTAACACATTGGCAGCCCCAACTGGTAACAGACACAGATTTCCAATCCAAAACAGGATTATGAGACTGTAACCAAGGGAAACCCAGTACGATAATGTCATGCAGATTATACAGAACCAAAAATTTGCAACTCTCCTGATGATCAGTTCTACCCTCATTATCACCTGAGTAGAGAACTGAGGTTTATTCTCAGCCAAAGGGGTAGAATCGATCCCCAGTAGGGGAATAGACTTCCGTAGGGGTATCAAGGGAAACCCACAACGTTTAGCAAAATCAAAATCCATCAGGTTAATAGCTGCTCCAGAATCAACAAAAGCCTGAGCAGAAAATGAGGACAGAGAGCATATCAGGGTAACAGTTAATAAAAACTTAGTCTGAACACTACCCAAAACAACTGAGCGTGCAAAACGTCTTCCCCGCTTAGGGCAGACTGAAATAGCATGAGAGGCATCACCACAGTAGAAACATAACCCATTGCGCTTTCGAAATTCATGACGCTGTGCCCCAGAAACCACTCTATCACACTGCATGGATTCAGAAGCAGGTTCACAAGGCAACATTATTCCACGCATACCTTTCCGCTCACGCAAACGTCTGTCAATTTGAATCGCTAATGACATAGAATCATTAAGACCAGAGGGAACAGGGAATCCCACCATAACATCCTTTACATTATCTGACAGTCCCTTCCGAAAAAGAGCTGCCAAAGCGTCGTCATTCCATTTGGTCAGGACTGCCCACCTACGGAATCTCTGACAGTATAACTCAGCGTCCTCAAGCCCCTGACTTAATGCCAACAAAGTTTTTTCAGCTTGATCAGTGACATTAGGCTCATCTTACAATAACCCCAAAGCCTGAAAAAACGCATCAACATCACTCAAAACAGGATCCCCAGGTGTCAGGGAATAAGCCCAATCCTGAGGGTCGCCGCGCAGGAGAGAGATGACAATTTGAACCTGCTGCGCTGCGTTCCCTGAGGACTTAGATTTTAAGGCAAAAAACAATTTACAGTTATTTTTGAAATTCAGAAACTTAGCTCGATCCCCTAAAAACAAATCTGGCATGGGAATCCTAGGTTCCACAACAGGCAACCTAGCAAGATAGGTAGCAATACTCCGAACTTCAGTGGCAAGCTGATCCACACGGCCAGACAACTGTGCAAACTCCATTGAGAGAGAAAAAAAATCCTCCTCAGCACCCAGAGATACAGAGGGAAAAAAAAATGCAACAAACAGAAAAAAAAAAAAAATCTCTGACAACTCTGACAACTTTTTTCTTTCCACAATATTTTTCCCTTCTGTGAGTACCATATAATTTTCAGTTTAGGCCGGTGATACTGTTATGATTCGGTAACTGAGGAGTACAGGTAAAAAAGGAAATACACCAGAGCAGTTGGAAACTATGAGATTGCAGTACCCTAACTAACCACCACAACTAGAGGCAGCCGTGGAGCGTTCCTACGTTGGTCCTAGACGCCTCGTCACAGCCTGAGAAACTAACTACACCTAAAGATAGAAAGAGGAAAGCTATCTGCCCCGGAGCAGATCCCCAAAGAACATAGAAAGCCCCCAAACATGTAATGGCGGTTAGACAAGAAGAAATACTGACACAGACAGAAAATAGTATGAGCAAACGTTGGGGCCCAAACTTACTAAATAGAAAAGGATAGGAAGGGCACTTACTGCAATCCCAAAAAACCCTGAAAAGCACCAACTCTACTAATTCCAAAAACACCTGAGATCACACGACCTCTACCACCTAAATTAGTTCTCTGGTGTAACCAAAATCAAAACAGCAGCCACTGAAAAAACTGGAAAAAGCAAATGTACAAACATCAGTGGCTGAACTGAACTGAGAGGGTAAAAGCCCCCGGAGGGGACCCTGAAGGCCCCCACAGAAGTGCAGGACAAAATGCAAAAATCAAGCACAAAAACAAAAAGAAGAAAATGTCTTATCTGTTAGCAGGAGATTCAGACACGACACAGCAGGCTACCAAGGAAACAGGAATCAAGGATTGAGACCAGAACAATAGATCACCGGCAACCCTGATGGGAAGGCGACTCCCTTATATAAGACCAGTCAGTAACACCTGATTCCCAATCCTCACAATCTTCACTGGACAGTCCAGTACCGTTTGTAACCACCAGAGGGAGCTTCTGCTCAGAACTCATTTCCAGCCTATTCACAACAGGACGTATGGTGCAGGGGAATTGCGATGCCGTAATGACCGCTGAGGAGGCGGGTGGTCTGACAGAGGGCCCGACTTAGCCAGACGGTTTGACTGGCAGAGACGACCGAGAAGGATCTCTGGTCGGGTAACAAGTGTTCAACCCCACAAGTTTGAACAGAGGGGGGAGGTATGTGGTGTAGTGACCCCTGATGCAGCTAGGGGGCACTGTGTATGCTCCTCGAGATATGCATGGAAGCATGGTTTGTGTTGTGGTAAAGGACCTGTGATGAGGTCATGACCAGGTGACCTAACCATGTGATCCTGACCTCATCTGTGGGTGGGGTTACAGCTATGTAACGAAGTGTGCTTGGCACCTGAAGAGAGTGTTGTGGGAGTCTGCCAATGTGGACAGACTTCCATGTGTCCCGGCGGGACATTACAGAGAGGACTCTGTGTCTGAAGAGTGAGGTTCCAGGACCGAGCTGAAGTACTGGAGAACTGTACTATATGTTACTGTGAGGTTTATGAAGCAATAAACCTAAGGACTTTTTGCATAAGAAAGTGTCTCCTGATTTACCTCTGAAGCAGCCGAGTGAGTAAAACCTTACAATATGTATATATATATATATATATATATATATATATATATATATATACAGTACAGACCAAAAGTTTGGACACACCATCTCATTCAATGATTTTTCTGTATTTTAAAAACTATGAAAATTGTAGAATCACACTGAAGGCATCAAAACTATGAATTAACACATGTGGAATTATACATTACACTTTACAAAAAAGTGTGAAACTACTGAAAATATGTCTTATATTCTAGGTTCTTCAAAGTAGCCACCTTTTGCTTTGATTACTGCTTTGCACGCAGAAAAGGTGAACGGATGGACTCTACATGCCTGGTTCCAACCGTGAAGCATGGAAGAGGTGGTGTGATGATGTGGGGGTGCTTTGCTGGTGACACTGTTGGGGATGCACGGGTATGAAAAGCTTGGCTGCTGCTATAATGTGTTGCACAAGAGTGGAGATCTGTTTGTGCCCAGGGCATGCCGGGAAGTTCAACAGCGCAGTTTCGAGTGTCAGTTTTACCTTTTTTCCCATTACAGTTTGTATTATTTTTTCCGTTAATGCCCAGAAGTGGCTTATAATTGGGCAGGACCACCATAAATGGAGATAGTCTCCATCCCCTGTTCCACACCTCCAACAGTTAGTATGTGAGTTTACTCGCCAGGCCTGAAATTGTGTCTGCGAAATATACCACCTGGACACTACCTTATAAGAATTTTCTTGGGTTTTTACACACTTCGTCGGGCCATGTGAGTGTTTGTATATGTGAAGTACCTGTTCCTGTGAAAATGTGCCTCCAATGTCCTTTTCCCACTTAACTATAAAAGCTCTCTTTAGACAAACATTTTCTGATAGGAGTGCTTAATAAATTGTATATAGGAAAGATGTGTATCTTCGTACCGTGTTAGCCAGTAGATAGATAGTGGTTTCAGTTCCAAGTCTTAATAAATTGTAGACAGCACTTTTGTGGGTCTGCCTGATTTGGAGCATAGAACTTCGTATGGTGTGGTCTTGCGTAACATATCTGTGTTGTAGTGCATTCTTTTCAGCATTTCCTTTAGTGTGGAATATTGTATAAAGTTTATGTTCGCAAGACCAGGAAATTTGCACATCTCGGATAGCGAGAGGAGTGCCCCATCCAACATTAACTGATCTATTTAGATTTTTTGCCCGCGGGGCTCGTCCTTAGCGGAGGCTTCCATGGGGAGAGCTAGGACATCTGCAATTGTTAAAATGGGAGATGAGGGGGGCATAAGAGTTTTATGTGTTTTCGACCATATCCTGAGGAGGGTGTGTGTGAGCGCGTTTGGATGCGGAGGGAGTGAGTCTCGTCTTGTAAAGGTTAATAAGAGTGATCTAATTGACTGAGGTGAAAGCTCTCTTTCCACTGCCAGTCACTGTTTATCTTGTGATCCCCGAATTATACTGCTGCATAGTAGAAGTTCATAATATTAGGGGCTCCAATGCCGCCTTTCGTTTTAGGCAGTGTCAGCGTGCGAAATGCTATACGAGGCTTTGAGCTCCTCCATATAATTGTAAAAAAGAGAATTTACTTTAGCTAGGTAATGCTCCGGGATACGGATAGGCAACATTTGAAACATGTGGGTAAATTTCGGTAATATCAGACTTTTTAATAAATTTTTCCTCCCCATCCACGATAAGAATGGATCTCTCCAAGTCTTAATTGTAGCGGCGGCATGATCTAATAGTGGGAGGTAATTGAGCGCGAACAATTCTTTATCAGATCTACTTATTTTAATCCCCAGATAAGTAATATAGCTCTTGGGCCATGTGAATGGATACATGGTCTTTAATTTATTGAGAGTGTGCTGTGGTATATTTAGATCCAATGCCTCCGATTTGGACACATTTACCTTAAAATTAGAGAGACTGCTATACTCGTCTATGACTTTCATAAGGGCTGGAAAGCTTTTAAGTGGTTTTGTCATCATGACCAGCAAGTCATCAGCGAAGGCCGCTGTTTTATAGTGCGCCTTTCCAATTCTAATGCCCTCTATTTCTGTGTTCTGTTGCACATCTCTTAGCAGGGGCTCCATTGCCAGCACGAAAAGCAATGGTAAAAGCAGACAGCCCTGTCAAGTGCCATTTTTGATGGTAAATGTGTCTGTTAGTGAGCCATTGATTCCAATGCGGGCTTTGGGATCTTTGTATAGCTTCATTATAGTTGAGACTAACTGACCCGGAAATCCAAATCTTATTAGTACTGCCTCTAAATAGGTCCAGTCCACCCTGTCAAAAGCCTTCTCCGCATCTGTCCCGAGAAGAACTAGCGGGAGTTTATTCTTTTTCACGTACTGCATGAGATGCAATATTTTGTATGTGTTATCTTTCCACTCTCTCCCCCCCACAAAGCCTGTTTGGTTTAAGGAGATTATTGTCGGTAAAAACTCGGCTATTCTACGTGCTAACAAACCTGAAAATAGCTTCAGGTCGACATTCAACAATGATATCGGCCTGTAACTACTGCATTGTTATTGGTCTTTACTTTCTTTGTAAACTAACGATATTTTAGCTTCCAACCCTTGGGCAGGGAAAAGATCCTCACCCAGGATGGCGTTGCACGTGTTCAACAGGCGTGGGGCTAGTATTGAGGAGAAAGATTTATAATATGTAATTGGTAGTCCATCAGGTCCAGGCGCCTTCCCGGATGGGGTCTTTAACAGGGCAGATCAGACCTCATGCAGATTAAAGGGTCTAGTCAGTTGGCTTTGTTACTTATCTGTCAACTGAGGTAGTTTCAAGTGAGTCAGATAGTCTTTAATATCTTTTTCTCTTTTCTGTTTATCTAATTTTGACTCCGTCAGGCGCAAATTGTACAGTACAACTGCTTATAGTATTCCAGAAATTCTGACTCAATTTGTGAGTAGGCTTGGGAGCTCTGCCCATTTGACATTTTAATTGAGTGGATATACTGTAAGTACGGGCTTGGCGTTTTCGAATTCTTGAGAGCATTAATTTAGTGACTTTGTCTCCGTGCATGAACATACTAGTCCGCCATGAGGCATGCCATTTTGCTGATTTTTTGTTTAAGATGTCTTTTAGATGCTGTCTTTTCTTAGTTAATAAGTTCAATAATGTAGTGTCCGTTTGTTTTTTATGCTCAGTCTCAAGCTTAAATATCTCTTCGTATAAAGTTTTCATCTCCTGTTGGCGTTGCTTATTTTGGTATGAGGTGATGGATATTAATTCTCTAATTACTGATTTATGCGCTTCCCACAGAATCGGGGCAGCGACTTCCCTGTGTATTTTGGTCAAAATACTGATTAAGTACTTTGGTGACTCGAGTACGAACTTCTGGGTCTGCCATTGCCGAATCGTTCAGTTGCCATGCCCTGTTTATGGAAAATGGTTTGACAAGCGTCATTTCAAGGGACACTATAGAGTGATCTGAGTGTATATTGGGATGGATATCTGAAGCCCTGGCGTTTGGCAGTAGCTGTCTAGGGATAAAGACAATCTAGTCTGTGGTAGGTCATATGTGGGTGAGAGTAGTACGTGAAGTCTCTATCGTTGGGGGATATTTGTAGAATGGCAATAGCCCAGTGTGTTTTCTCTCTGTGCACACAGATTTCCAACCCCTAGCACAGTGTGTGGAGGAGGGGACCAGCCGGAAGCTTTGAGCAGCAGCAGTCACTGGGAGATCTCCCTGCACTTCTCCTCGGTCTCAGCTCTCACCGCCCAGGCTCCACGTGCTGAGGTGCTCCAATCAAGATGGCTTCAGCCAAGGGCGTGAAATGCTCCCGTCTCTGTCTCGTGCCCGACTCCCCAAGCTCCCGTCTCCGGCTCCAAGCAGTGTGGGACCCAGACAGAAAGCTCTGCGCTGTGCAGCGGTGAGTACCGACCGCAGGGCATATTCGTCCCTCACACGCAGGGGAGCGGAGGGAAGCACAAGACGCGCACAGAAGGGGGAGACCCGCTATGGTCAGGGGCTAATGTCCGATCGTTGGGGGGGGAAAGGTGGGAGCCTGAAGGTCTAATAGATGCTACCTTTGTGACGGAAATCTCTCGTGTTCTGCAGCTCGCTGTGAGAAATGGCTTCCTCCCCCTCTCTATTAGGATCTCACTTGTTGTCTTGCCTCTCAGCTAGGGATGGCAGGATATCGCTCTGTGGTCCTAGTTTCACCTCCAGAAAGTACAGGACAAGTTTTAATCCGCTCTGAGGGTCCACCTTTATCAAAGGGCTCACTTTTCCTGTGATTTAATCTAAATTCTCCAGGAGCTCTTGTCCTCCACGTCTTATCCCCAGAGCAGCTAGGCCATGCCCCCCCGTCCCAGATGTGCTCAATCGGATTAAGATCTAGGGAACGGGTGGACCAGTCCATAGCTTCAATGCCTTCATCTTGCAGGAACTGCTGACACACTCCAGCCACATGAGGTCTGGCATTGTCCTGCATTAGGAGGAACCCAGGGCCAACCGCACCAGCATATGTTCTCACAAGGGGTCTGAGGATCTCATCTCGGTACCTAATGGCAGTCAGGCTACCCTGGCGAGCACATGGAGGGCTGTGCGGCCCTCCAAAGAAATTCCACCCCACACCATTACTGACCCGCTGCCAAACCAGTCATGCTGAAGGATGTTGCAGGCAGCAGATCGCTCTCCATGGCGTCTCCAGACTCTGTCAAATCTGTCACGTGCTCAGTGTGAACCTGCTTTCATCTGTGAAGAGCACAGGGCGCCAGTGGCGAATTTGCCAATCCTGGTGTTCTGTGGCAAATGCCAAGCGTCCTGCACGGTGTTGGGCTGTGAGCACAACTCCCATCTGTCGACGTCGGGCACTCAGACCATCCTCATGGAGTCGGTTTCTAACCGTTTGTGCAGACACATGCACATTTGCGGCCAGCAGGAGGTCATTTTGCAGGGCTCTGGCAGTGCTCCTCCTGTGCCTCCTTGCACAAAGGCGGAGGTAGTGGTCCTGCTGCTGGGTTGTTGCCCTCCTACGGCCCCCTCCACATCTCCTGGTGTACTGGCCTGTCTCCTGGTAGCGCCTCCAGCCTCTGGACACTACGCTGACAGACACAGCAAACCTTCTTGCCACAGCTCGCATTGATGTGCCATCCTGGATGAGCTGCACTACCTGAGCCACTTGTGTGGGTTGTAGAGTCCGTCTCATGCTACCACTAGTGTGAAAGCACAACCAACATTCAAAAGTGACCAAAACATCAGCCAGAAAGCATTGGTAGTGAGATGTGGTCTGTGGTCCCCACCTGCAGAACCACTCCTTTATTGAGTGTGTCTTGATAATTGCCAATAATTTCCATCTGTTATCTATTCAGTTTGCACAACAGCATGTGAAATTGATTGTCAATCAGTGTTGCTTCCTAAGTGGGCAGTTTGATTTCACAGAAGTAAGTAAAAGTTATTTGAAGAGCCACATGTGAATGGTGCCCCAGTGCGTATGATTGACCACAGCTCCATTTACATGGTGCTTTTCAAAGCTACGTTTCCCAGGATCATGGGGGTCCCAGCAGTCAGATCCACAACAAACAGGAAGTCATCACATATCCAGAAGATAGGGGAGAACTTCCAAATTTGGGATAACACTCCATACAGTATTATGGGCACCACAGTCCTCCAAACAGTATTATGGGCACCACATAGTCCTCCGTATAGTGTTAGGGGCACCACACAGTCCTCCATACAGTATTATGGACACCACATAATCCAATATACAGTATTATAGGCACCATATAGTCCTCTTTACAGTATTATGGGCACCATATAGTCCTTTATACAGTATTATGGGCACCATATAGTCCTCCATACAGTATTATGAGCACCATATAGTCCTCCATACAATATTATGGGCACCACATAGTCATCCATACAGTATTATGGGCACCACAGTCATCTATACAGTATTATGGGCACCACATAGTCCTCCATACTGTATTATGGACACCACATAATGCTCGATGTCACGCTCACGCCCTTGCTGATGGGCGTGAGCCAAGGGGGGTTGTGGCCCCACCGTGCCACAAACCAGACTACCCTGGAAGGGGCGTGACTAAGACAGCTGCCTCAGTCTTCACTGGAGCCTCTGATGGTGAGGTCAGGCTTGTGCGGCAGGCAGCTGCCAGGTGCTACTCCAGGGTGGTGTCTGGCTGTGGCTGCTGATCCCACTTGGGGAGACGGAGGCATGGATGAGACACAGGACTGGCAGGCACGGATGAGACACAGGACTGGCAGGCACGGATGAGACACAGGGCAGGGTGGCACAGTTCACACAGCAACTGTAGATACTGGGACTGACTGGAAGGAATGGTGTATGGAGAAACAGGTAGAGGCCTGTTCACACAGCAACAGTAGATACTGGAGCTGACTGGAAGGAATGGTGTATGGAGAAACAGGTAGAGGCCTGTTCACACAGCAAC
>JARQOD010013006.1:0-17450 GCA_033576555.1 Oophaga sylvatica | reverse complement strand
GAGAGCGGCCCCCGGGGGAGTCCACGGGGGGCGGACCGGCCAGACCCCCAAAGAAGCCGGGATGGAGAGCGCGCGCCGCGCGTCAGCGCATGCCTCCCCTTCGGACCTTGGTCTCCAGACCGGCCATCCAGGGCGTTTCCCCCAACACGGGTACACGCCCCACAGGCATCCACCTGCAGGAACAGGAAACCAAAATGGGGAGAGGTACCGCCCCCTTTTTTTATCTCTCTACGGGTTTTCCTTTCCTGGGGGGGATCCCATACTCTCACTCGGTCTGTCATGGCAAAGGGGAAAAAAAAACTTATTGACTCAATAAAAACCTGGTATGCTGGCACCCTTTAAAACCCTATCCGGCTGCATAGTCTCCTCTCCCCATCCTGCTATGCAGGGCCCTCATCCCCATCTTGCTATGCATGCCTCCCTTCCCCCAAGGGGGAGCAGGACCCCCTAAAACCCTTTTGGAAATGCATGCCCCCCTACCCAATCCTGGTGGCATGACACTCTCATCCCTCCGGGGTATCATGGCCCCCCCAACAGAAAACATTAAAACATAAATCTCATACTTACTTCCCTCGCTCCCCACGCAGAGTGCTGTTAGATCCAAGAGTTTTTTATGCTTGTGACAGAGAATGGCAGTGACATCAGCAAGGACAGCTCCCAGAGTACTCATGCTTCCAAGGTTGAAAAATTTCATGTGGAGCAGTGAATATTAATTTCTCTTTAATAGGGGCTAAAACCTCACAGCTGGGTTGCTGCAGCAGTCAAGTGCCACGGGACCCGCTATTAGAGAGAAATAATATTCAGTGTCCCGCCCCTAAGTGAAGAGCAGTGAATATTTATTCCCCCTTTAAGTAGCGGGGGTACTTCAAGTCCAGCAGCTGCAGAAGCCTGGCTAACAGGGTGTCCATTTTAAAGAGAAATGAATTCACTGCTCTCACCCTATGGGTGTGGATTTGTTAGGGAATCCCTGCATGTGTTGTGATGCTTGAACAACCCAACAACGCAGCTGCGGGGGGCGCAAACATATTTTTTTGAGCACGCCCAAGACACCGGGTTAAAACCTTATCCAAACCCCTTCCTTCACCTAATGACAATTTGTGGCTTCCCGAAGCCCTTTCACATTTGTAGGACAGAAAACTACAGGTGGGGGCCCTTTTTCAAGAAAAGAAAGCTACGGGGTAAAACAAAGATACGCTGAAAAGAAAATTTAAACTTTTCATTCTTGGGGTTATTTTGTGTAGAAAAACAAAAACAAACCGTATTACCCTGCGGCCCATTTTTTCCCGTTTTTTTTTAATATGGTTGAGCAGACGTCACAACACAGCAATTTTCCCCTGAGCCAATCACTGGCCCCCGAGATTTCTGAGCCCACTTGGACAGTCCAAAATGTTGACAAGAAATTGTTATTATTTTTTTTTCTTTTTTTCGTTTTTGAATACATAAAAAAAGGGGGAATCCATAACTTCCCCATTTTAAAGGGGGCAAATTTAAAAATAAAAGTGACAGCGTTTACTAAAACCCCGTCCCCTTTTTTTAAAAGGGGGGTTCTCAGACAATTACCCTATCCACGGCCCCCAATTTTTTCCCGAACAAGCAACTTCTACCCCCTTTTCAATGGGGGGACACCGTCATTAACCGCCCCTTTTCATTGTCTATATGGGTTTTGGGTTAAAAACGGTTTTTTTGGAAAAAATTTTCCTTTTAAAAATTTTCCTTTTCAGCAAAGGGAAAAAAAGGGGCACACTGTCATTACAGGGGTGGGGGACCCCGATAGGATTCCCCCCCAGTTTAAAAAAAATGTGCCCGGGGCCCCCCAGTTTCGGGGCCCCCCTACCCCTTCTCCATGAAAAAGAAAAGAGCAAATATCACCAGGGGGGAAAAAAACCCCCTTTGGGTTTTAAGAAAAGACAAAAAAGGTTATCATGAAAAAGGGGAAAGAAAACCAGTTGGGGGTACACCACGGGACCTGCCCACGCAGGGGGGGCGAGCTGGAACAAGCCTTAGCGCCCGCCCCAAAACCCAAATTAAGAAAAAAAGGGGGTCACGCCGCACCCAAAACATCAACACACTTTGCCGGGGAGGGAGCTGTTCCTTTTCCCCTTCCCTTTCCAAAAAAAAATTTTTAAGGGGAATTTTCCCCCAAAAACCCCCTTTCTTTAAAGCAGCAATGGAAGGAAGAGACCACACTTTTTTTTACATTGGGACCCCCAAAAAGCCCCAAAAAATTTAAAGGGGGGAAAAAAAAACCCAAAAAGGGGGCAAAACCCCAAACAACCAATAAAACGAAACGGGCCCCAAATACAAATTAACTAAAATTTTTAAACTAGGGCCGCCTGCAGGCCCCTACCCAAAGGGAAAGCATCGGGGGAAAACCTGACCCACCTTATAAAACTTTGTAAACTTTGGAGGGCCCCCAATCCCGGGGGGGAAAGGGCGGGATGCCGGGGCCCCTTTAAAAGGGCCCCACTGAAGCCACAGCCCCGGGAGTGGCCGAATTTTAATGGGGCAAATTTTCGCCTTTAAGTCTAAGCCCCAAAAAAGGGCCCGACCGAACCAACCCGGCTAAAACCCTTTGGGAACTTTTGGGACCACGTCGACAAACCGTGGCCCCCCCCCCCAAAAAAAAAGACTTTTTTAAAAAAACCCCTTGGAAAAAGAAAATAGAATTTCGGGCCCCCCCCAAAAACCAATGTGGAAACCCCTTTCCTTTTTTTTCCCCGGGGGGGCCCGGGGAAAAAGAGGGGGCAACACAATAGGGGGTTTTAAACATAAAATTGCACCCCCACCGGGGGAAAAAACCCCTTGCGAAGCACTACCGATCCAAAAAACCCCGAAGGGGGCAAGCAGGAAAACCCCCCAATTTTTAAAACCCTTTCTCAAAGAGGTGATCCCATAAAAACCCCCCTTTCCCCCAAAAAATAAAAAAAGGGCAGTAAAGCCCATAGCTGAAGACCCTCCAAAAAAAGGTTTTTGACCGCCGGAACACGGGCCCCCTTCCGGGGGGGAAAAAACGGGGGGGGTTACCCGAAAAAAAAAAACGTACCCCACACGGGCATGCCTTCCGAAACAAAAGGGAAAGAGCAGAAACCTGACCCTTCAACTCACTCCCAAAAACCCCTTGTCCAGCCCAAACGGCAAAAAACCCAGAAAATTGGGAATAAAAAATCCTGGGGTTCCTTTAAAAAACCCCAACCCCCAAAAAAAAAAGGGTTTTCCCCAAGTCTTGTGAAAAAAACTTTTCCCCCTCGGGCAGTCGCAGGGAATGGGGGGGGAAAAAAAAAATTAAATAAAAAGGGGCCAAGGCCCCCCGAAAAAGGAGACCCCTCCGGGGAAAAGGTCCCGGGAAAAAGGGGGAAGGAAAGTGGGAAAGGGGCCCCCCAAAAACACCCTTCCCGGCCCCTCCCCCCCCCGGGGGGGGGGGGGTTTTTTTCCCCCCCCGGGAATTTCCATTTTATCCCCCCAACACCAAAATAAAAATTTCCACCAAATTATTTTCCCAAATTTTCCCCCCCCCCCCCCCCCTTTTTTTTTTTACAAATTTTTTTTTTTTTAAACCAAATTTTGGGTTGGGGGGGGGGGGGGGGGAACCCCCCGGGAAAAACCCCCGGGGATAAAAATCCCCGAAATTTTGGAAACCCCCGGAATTCTTCCCCAAAAAAGGTTTGGCCCCCCAAACCAAACCAAACCCCCCTTGGGGGAATTCCCCCCCCTTGGGGTTTTAAAAAACGAGGGCCCCCTTTTTTGGGCCCCCTTTTTGGAAGAAAAGGGAAAACCCCCCTTTTGGGCCCAAAGGGGAAAACCCCAAAATTTCCCCGGTTTTTGAGAAAAACCCTTTCCCCCTACCACCCCTTTTCCCCCAAACCCCCCCCCCCCCAGCCCCGGGGCCATCAAAAAACCCCCCCCGGGGGAAAGGAAAATTTCCCCCCTTAAACCCCAAATTTAAAACCCCCCGGGCCCCGGGGAAGAATACACCCCAAACCATGAACCCTTTTGGGTTTGGACCCCGAAGAAGGGGCCGGGGGGGCCCCCGGGAAAAAACCCGGGAAGGGGGAAACCCCGGGGCCCCCAAAAAACCCCCCAAAGGGAAAACTCCAAAGGGGCATTGTTTGTCGAAGATTCATAATTTGTACATGTGGGAGGGGACATCCCCGCTTTTTGGGGGTAGGGAAAACCACTGCCCTTACCGGCCGAAATGCACCCCCAAAAACGGGATTGACTCGAGGGCCCAAACACTTTCCCTTTTTTCTAAAAAAGTTTTTTTCCGGGACGGAATTTCTGAAATTCCCTTTTTTTTTTTTTTTTTTTAAAAAAAAAAAGAAAGGCCGGGAAAGCCCCCGACAACTACCGCACACCCCGCCAACCAATCAAGCTCTGCCGGGGTAAAGCTTTTTTTTGTTGGCAATCAGCTCCGGAGTCATCCAAAACTAAACCCCCTTTTTAAAAATAAAGAAACCCCCCTTTAAAGTCCCCACCCAAACCACATCTCTGATTATGGAATTGGGCCCTTTACATCCCATTCCCCAACAATTTTAAAACCCATCCCCCAAAATCCCCTTTGCACGCCTCCGAACGTCCAACCGCTCAGGAAACTTTCAAACACGGATCCTTAATAACTGAACCCCCCCGGGGCCGCAAGGGAATTCTGCCACTCCTTTTTCTTCCACAACCCAATCCCTTCCCTTTAAAAGAAGTTTTTGCTAACGGGGGAAAAAAGGGGCATCCCTTAGAAAGGGGTCCAATTATCAATAAAACCCTCGAACCGTACATTCTAAAAACCCCCTGTCCCTTAAAACTTTACACACAGGCTTCCTTTCCCTTTAAGCTCCCCGAGCGGGCCAATCCCCAACCCAAACTTCGGGACTCCGGGTCATCCGGCCGATTTAACCGGGGATCTATTACCTCATCCTAACTGAACCCCCATCCAATAAAAGCTCTTAGGGCCCAAAAGAAGGCAGAGTGCCCCCGACCTCCTTGCCGAATGGGACATCTTCGAGGGGGAAGGAAGGCCCGGGGTTCGTGCGCCCTTTAGGGATCACCATCAATAACCTAAAGTCAAGGCCCTAAAAAACTAGGGGGCCCCTTTTGCACCGGGGGAACCTCCGACCGCGGCCATACCCGGCAATGAGATTTTTCTGAGGGATGGGGAACTCTCTAATTCCTTGCAAAATAATGGCGGTTTTAAATTTCCCCT
Organism: Oophaga sylvatica; assembly: GCA_033576555.1. Classification (NCBI taxonomy): domain Eukaryota; kingdom Metazoa; phylum Chordata; class Amphibia; order Anura; family Dendrobatidae; genus Oophaga; species Oophaga sylvatica. The sequence continues at coordinate 12,259 of JARQOD010013006.1, read as the reverse complement.
AACTAAACAGGGGTTTTTTAAAAAAAAAAAAACCTAAGGGGTTTGAGCTTTTAAAAAGAGAGGCTACCCCAGCTGTCCCCAGGGGGTTTAACCCCTAAAAAGGGGTTAAATACATAAATGAAAAGGGTGTCGCCCCCAAATCCCTCTTTAAAGGGCGCACTAGCCACCCCCCCTTTAACAAAAAAACGCATCGCTAAAAAATTCCCTTTTTTTTATTTTTGCAATGACCCCCAAAAATTTTAAGGGATCATAAGCCCCCAAATTTGGGGATACAGCGACAAAAACGAAGGGGGTAATTCCTTCCACTCCCCCAACCTTTATTTTTTATGAAAAAATGTCGGCCCCCTTAAGGATAACGCCCGGGCGCGCAATCGTCATCATTAGTGCCTCAGGGGCCCCCCCTGTGGGGGTAAAGGGGGGTAATTTTCCCTGGGGGTAAACGACCACCCCGGCCCCAGTTAATCTTCCGGAGGGGGAGGGGAAACCAAAAATTTTCACCTGCTTTTAATGCCCCGCCTTTTTCCCCCGGGGGTTTCCATGGGGGAAGCCAAAAAGGAGACTCCCTAAAGCCCCTCAAGGCGCGAAAATTCAAATAAAAAAGCGCCAATCCCCCCCCTTCCCTTGTCCTCAGGCATCACCGGGGGAAAAAAAATCACCCCCCCCCGGGGAAAAAATTAACCGCTGCCGCAGCATCCGAATCACTCACACAATTAAAAAAAATCGGGACTCCCCCCGGCCCCAAAGGGGGCCCCCGGGTTTGGGGCTTCCCATCGCTTCCCCCCAGGGGGGGAAACAGTGACCCCCGATGTGCGGTTTGCGTCCCCGCCGGGGAACAATCCTCATTCCCCCCGGCCGGCTGATTCTGCAGGGACCACCTCAGGGTAATTACAGATCCGCCAAGGGAGAGGTTGGGTCCAGCAGCGCTGAGACCCCTGAGACCTCTAGACCACTTCTGGTGATCCAAGTCTCTTGTCAATAAAAATAATAAAATCTTCTGGGGACTGCTTCCAGCAGCGACTATCTTCTCTGACCTCAAATTGAAACTGGAGAGCTGAGTAGGAGGAGCCCGAGCGGGAGGGCCGGTCAACACCTTTTTTTAACTGAAGTGTCAATCCTATCGGGGCTCCGCCTACCCACTAAAAATGACATTTTGTCTCTCTTCCTTCCATCTGCTGCGAAAGACGAGAGCGTCGCTCAGCAGCCCTTAGGAAATTTAATAGAGAATGTGCACTGTTACTCCATTTTAACAGGGATAAAAGTTGCTTGTTCCGCGGCCCCAGGGGTCAGACACCCACCATTCAATTCTGTTTTTGACGGGTGAACCCCCTAATTACATAGAAACCTAAACAAAGAATAAGCCTAGATTTTGTGAATAGACTGCCACCTAGTGTTTTCATTTGAATGATACATGCCATGTAGTACTAGTGTTTCAAATGTAGCAGTAAAGCTGGCCATACACATAAGATAGCTATTGGCCAATTTTTTATAACGGAAAAAGAGGACCGAATTGTTTTGAACACTTAATGAAGCAGAAATAATAAAGATGAATGATGCCCTTCACACTAATGATGAGCAGAGCACCGACGGGAGAGAGAAGGAAAGATGAGATTAATGGAATTTACGTGTCAGTAAATATACAGGTTGCATTCTTACCATGCAAATTATAGCTGTATATTATGTACCAGCCATAGCAATGATCTGAACCTTTGTCTTTCTTTCCTGATTTGTATTGTAAAGGAGGGTCTTTGACCATTTTTTTTTCTTTTTCTGATAACAAAAAAGCCCCTTTTACATGATTTTTTTCAGTATCTGGGCTTATGAATGAGGGTTTCCCATGTTTTAACAGGTTACAAAAAACTTCCATCAAAATTTTTTGTAACACCTTGGAATGGAGTGATGTAAGGGGATGCGTAGGTTGGTGAACTCTATGAGAGAAATGCACCATCACCACAAATCCTACTTCAGTCCAAGCCCACCACAGCTCCACTCAGCTCTTGGAGCTGGGTGAAAAAGGCATGAAACATCAAAAGCTGCAAATTTGAGCGCAGGCTAGAGTTACGCCAAAATTATACATCATTTGTTTGTGGCACTTTCTGGAATTACAATGACTGTTCTTCCATTTTCCTCCACATATTAGTTTCAACCTTGCAATCCCTGGATTTGCTAGCTGCGCGAGATCCTTGTCCCAGACCCAACTCAAAACTCTAAGAAGGAACATGGAAGATGAAGGAGATGGATTCATGCCTGGCAGAATAGATGTCCTTTTTAATAACCAAGGTGTTGGATGCGTATCTACTCAGTTTGGTACTGGTGTTGGTAGAACAATCCAAAGAAACTAGAGACAATACACTTTTTTAAGTTATTTTTATTTACAAAATCAAATTATCTGACCTCAGGTATTTCAGGAAGAATGGTGGAACATGAAGTCCACACCTTGTCGGATATCGAGAAGATTTTCCACACCTAAAATTTTGAAGCAAACCAGCATGGAGTGAAATCTACAGCACAAATTGTCAAATCTGCAGCTCCACTAATATGCAGATTTTAAATCTAAAAAATTTTAAGCATAGCCAACCCATATATCCTGAAAGGAAAGCAAACCTCTCCATCCTGGCACTGAAATGGACTATATATTTGTCACCTTTCCTGCGGCCCTTCTTTTTCCATGCCAGGGTGGAGGCCCACCTTAAAATGGTGATACTTCCTATTTTTTTTTTGATAACTCTGTTAAATAGATGGACATGTAGAACTGAATAAAAAAATTATGATACTTCATGCCCCGGGCTTTTTGGAGATTCTGGAACTTCCATTTACGGCTTTGCTTTTTTTTGGAAATGTCATTCATTACACAAGCATTGTATGTGCTGAAGTACAGGCTACAGATGTATGAACAAGTGTTTGGACACATACATTACCCATCAAAGACAGTTCATTCTGAAAATCATTGCAGCCTTAATTATTGGTTGCCCACACCCTTTAAATAAATATTCACAACATACCATAACTCTCCTGAATATTAATCATTATAACAGTCTTAATTAAACACCAAATACAATGTGCCAGTCTTGTGTGGCAATGTGGTGTGGTCCTCCACCCAAAAACCATACTTGGAAAAAGTAGCCATCTTTGAAAAGAAATATGTATACCAAAAAAAACCTTGTCATTGTAACTTTGGGACAAACGTTTTAGCCAAGAGTCTCTTAAAGTCACAGATATTAATAGGAGTTAAGTGACGGATGGTTTGGTAGTAATAAGACAAAAGATGACTAGGGAAACAAAACTGGCTCCATTCTACCATCATAGAGGTGCAACACCACGCAATCTGCGTATGATATTGGCTATCTTCTTTACCAGTCCACCCGTGTTGTGGTCCTCCACTTGAAAAGTCCTTGTGAGAAGGTTGTAGAAAAGCCGTAGCCCAGGGCCACCCACAGTACAAGTCAGACCAGATGACATTATAGGGCATGCTGAAGTAGGAGTTGGAAGGTTCACCAGTAAGGCTCGGTGTACAGCCGCATAAAGTAGCGGGAGCCATCTGAGGAAGGGAATCTGACAAAGAGAGACATGGACAATAAGAGGAACAAGTTCTGTGGCGACGACATGGCGCACATTTATGTGAATGAGAAACCACATAATATACGATAGAGCAGAGACCCATCATTGCTATTGGAACAGTTGGTGGTTCCAAGCAGGGCCCCCTTATACGATAGGCTTGGTTCCCAATGACACATTGCTTAGTGACTCCTCCCATTCACATCACGATTTTGCTACACATCTATTTATATAATTACCTAAAACTGTCCGTCATCCACTTCCATCTGGATGTCCTCGAATCCCCAATCCACCGCGCTGCATCGGAAGTACACCGACCGCCATATTGGAATACCCAAGTGATGGTATTCCAATATGGCACCCACTCGTGGTACCAGGCCCTTGCGAAGTACCACCAGCAGGACACCGCCGGGACAACCCACACCAACCCCGCCGCTGGACCTCAAAAAGGACCCACCGCTGGGACCCCGCCAAGACCCGTCGCCTGACTACACGCACCGGATCCCGCCACTGCTGCCCACCCACCTCCATGCAGTCACAGCCGGCAGGAAAGACTGCGGCTTACGGCCTGTGCTGGAGATGGGGTGTGGGCGCCCTCTGGTGGCGCCGTACCCCATCTCCAGCACAGGCCACAAACCACCATCTTTCCTGCCGGCTGTGACTGCATGGAGGAGGGTAGGCAGGCAGTGGGGGGGACACACATCCCACACACACTACAGACATGAATGTCACACACACACACACACATACATACATGTACTCACATATATGCACACATAGACATGCATACATATACACAGTATAATGTCCCACACGCACTTACACATGCATGCGCTTACACAGACACATACATACAGAGTAAATGTCCCCACAACACATACAAGCACGCACATACACACGCATACAGTACAAACCAAAAGTTTGGACACACCTTCTCATTTAAAGATTTTTCTGTATTTTCATGACTATGAAAATTGTAAATTCACACTGAAGGCATCAAAACTATGAAATAACACGTGGAATTAATACTTAACAAAAAGTGTGTAAAAACTGAAATTATGTCTTTATATCTAGTTCTTCAAAGTACCACCTTTTGCTTTGATTACTGCTTTGCACACTCTTGGCATTCTCTTGATAGCTTCAAGAGGTAGTCACCGGAAATGGTTTTCACTTCACAGGTATGCCCTGTCAGGTTTAATAAGTGGGATATCTGGCCTTATAAATGGGGTTGGGACCATCAGTTGTGTTTGCAGAAGTCTGGGGGGATACACAGCTGATAGTCCTACTGAATAGACTGTTAGAATTTGTATTATGGCAAGAAAAAAGCAGCTAAGTAAAGAAAAACGAGTGGCCATCAATACTTTAAGAAATGAAGGTCAGTCAGTCCGAAAAATTGGGAAAACTTGGAAAGTGTCCCCAAGTGCAGTTGCAAAAACCATCAAGCGCTACAAAGAAACTGGCTCACATGAGACCACCCCAGGAAAGGAAGACCAAGATCACCTCTGCTTATGAGGATAAGTTTATCCGAGTCACCACCTCAGAAATCGCAGGTATACAGCAGCTCAGATTAGAGACCAGGTCAATGCCACACAAGTTCAAACAGCAGACCACTCTACAACAAATGTTGGGGGAAATTTATCATGCCACGTTTCCTCGCCACACCCCCGGCCCCGGTCCGAGGGGGGGCGAGCAGGGCCCCGGTTAACGGCCCCGGGGTTGATGCGAGAAAGTCGTGCGACTTATCGCATTACACTCACCAGTGGGACGCCGGCCTTAAGAGGGGACTTTGTGCAGCAGGCCTTCATGGTAAAATAGCTGCTAGGAAACCACTGCTAAGGACAGCAACAAGCAAAGAGACTTGTTTGGGCTAAAGAACACAAGGATGGACATAGACCAGTGGAAATCTGTGCTTTGATCTGATGAGTCCAAATTTGAGATCTTTGGTTCAACCACCGTGTTTTTTGTGCGACCAGAAAGACGGATTTTGGTAAGAACTTACCTATAAAATCCTTTTCAGCGAAGAAGGAAGGGAGAAAACCAGACATTACTAGTGGGTAGGCGGAGCCCAGATGAGATAGACCCTCAGATTAAAAAGAGTGTTGACCCCGGCCCTCCAGCTCGGGCTCCTCCTACTCAGCTCTCCAGTTGTACCAACTTAAGGAAGAGCAATTCCCAGCGGAGCAACATAACCCCTTTTTGAAGGACTTCAGAGAATAAAAAAACAAAAATACAGGTTATGCATGCTGTAGGCAAAACCACACAGTTTTCCCGGACTACTCACTGGCCTGACCACTGCGATGAGTGGCATGCTGGAACAGAGCCCCTTTGCGCGTCGACCCAGCCCAATAATCGCTATCAGAGAAAGGTTACGCCGCATCTGAAAACAACAACAACTTCTGCCATGGGAGGGATTGTGTCTCCCTCCTTCTTCGCTGAAAAGGATTTTACAGGTAATTCTTACCCAAATCCTCTTTCACTGCAGAGAAGGAAGGGAGACACACTAGACATTACTAGTTGGGACTCCCCCAAAACAGTCCAAAAAAAAAAGGGTGGTAAAAAACCAAAAGAGGCAGAATCCCAACAACCTTGATAAATGCGCAACAGGCGCCAAATACCAGTTAACCCAGAACTTTAAACTACACCCCCCTGGGGAACCCTAGGGTTCCGGGGGGGCCCCATCAGGGGGAAACACTAACGCCCCCTTTAAAAAAAACTTTAAAGGTTGGCAAGCGCCGGGGTTTCCGCCCAAAAAAGTTGGCCCGCCGGGCCCCTTGATGGAAACCCCGATGACCCACAGCTCTCGGGGGAAAGCTCGAACCAAAAAGGGGAAAGGGTTTTTGGCCTTTTTAAATGGGAAAAAACCCCCAAAAGGGCCCGCCCGGGGTTCCAACGGTATAGAACCCCTTTGGGAAGTCTTTTTCCATGTCGACGACCTGCTGGAATCCCCAAAACGGGGTAACCCCAACCCCCAAAATTTTTGGGGAACGGACAAAAAAAATTTTAAAGGGCCCCACCAAACCAAAATTTTGGGAAAGGCCCTTTCCCTTTGAAATACTCCCCCCCCCAAAAAGAGGGGAAAAACAATACCCGGTTTAAAGATAAAAATTTGGGGAACACCCCTTTTGGGAAAACCCCCCCGGTGCAAAGGGCACTACACACCCCGGGTGAAACCCCAAAAAAGGGAAAGGGGTAAGAAAAAAGCCGAAAAATCGGGAAACCCTTTTTCCCCAAAAAAGGTACCCCCACTGGGAAGGAAACCTTCCAAAAACAAAGAAAATAACGAGTCCATAGGCAAAAAAGGCCCCCTTGTTGAAAAGCCTCCAAAACAAAATTGAGGGCCAAGGGGAAACAGGCCCCCTTTGCTGGGGGAAAAAAGGGGGGTTACCCGCAAAAAAAAAAGGAACGTACTCCCCGTAAAGGGCGATAGCCTTTCGAAAAGAAAGGGGGCAGACAAAAAACCTACCCCCCCCGGGGGCCCCTTTTCCAAACCCCCTTGCCCCAACCCCGAATTGCAGGAAACCCCCAAAAAATTTGGGGAAAAGGAAAAAAAATCCTGGGGTTTCCCTTGAAAACCCCAACACCCCAAAAAAAAAGGGTTTCCCAAGGGGAAAACCCGTATACCCCCACCCTGGCAGCTCGCAAAGGGGGGAATGACTTGGCTAAAAAAACCTTTGGGACGGATCAAAATTTGGGGCTCAAACCCCCGCCGTCAAAGGGCAAGACATCGGGATCCGGATGACGAAGGGGCCCCGGGGGGGTTAAACGGGTCCGGGGGGGGAAAAGGAAGTGGAAATGGTGCGCTCCCGGGGCGCCCCGTGGGGAAACCACTTCCCCTTTGGGCCCAATTTGGGGGGTATCAACTTTGGGGGGTTTTCTAGTTGTCCGAGTAACACCAGGGGGATTTGGGGAAATGGGTTTGGAAAAACCCCCTAGATTGGTTTCTTTGGTCCCACGGGCCACTAAGCCCCACCGCCACACCCTTTTGGGTCCTTGTACCTGGACATAAAAGTGAAAATTGGCTTTTTAACCCCGGGTCCCATAAAATTCCATTGGGGGGGTTTTCCCCAAAAGGGGGGCACAGTATGAAAAAAATTTGGGGGTGAAACTCCTTTCCCGGGGGACCCCACTTCTCGCGAGAAAATCCCCCGGGAAATTTGAACCCCCCGGGAAAGGGGGTCGCGGAAGCTGGCATTTGGTTCTCCCCTACTATTTTCGAAATCCCCCCCCATGACTTGGAAACTCCCCCCACCTTGGTGGTTTTTTAAAAAGAGCCCCCGCCGTCGCATTGTGGGTTTCACTCGGTGGCAGACCGTTAAAGGGGGGCAGTCCATTGTTGGGGGGAAAAAAAAAAAACGCCCTCAATTCCGGGTGTTGATCGGCAAGACGGGATTTTCCCGACGCCCCCAACTCCCTGATTTCCAAAAATCGTTTTAAAACCCCCCCCCCGGGCCCGCAGGTGGCATGGTGGTTATAAACCAAACCATTCGGAGGGGGAAGGACTTTCCCGGGGAAAATAACTTTTTCGGAAACCCAAAACCCTCCTAGAGACTCTTTTCCCCGGGGGGGTGATACATGAAATCCGTAAAAACCTTTGCGATCGACCCCCAAAGGGCCCGAAGAACCTTTGGGGGGCCCTGGAATAAAAACCGGGGAAAGGGAAGGTTTCCCCAAACGCCATTTTTCAACCCCAGAAACCAACATTTTTGCAAAAAATTGTGTCGAAGACTTTCAAAAACCCATGAAATTGTCGAAGGAGACATGCTTTTTTGTCGGAGGCAGGGACACTACTGTCGCCCTGTCAAAAAGCACCCCAAAAAAAACGGTTTGACTGCCCCCCTTTCCCAAGACGACTTCTCCCAATTGACCACCCCGAAGCCTCCAGGAGCTAAAGGGGAAAAATAGATTGCGAGCAGTTCCCCCCTCCTCCTTCGAAGACCCAAAATCAGAAGTCGCCCAGGTGGGGAAAATTCGAAACCCCCCGGGCCCCCGAAAAATCCCCTTGAGAAGCGAAAAATTTTTGAAAAAACCCTGGGGGGGCCCCAACCCCGAATGGCGAGCCAAAAAAGGTAAGGTCCGGGACCTAGGGAAAAACGAAAAAACTTGGGGGGGCCCCCTTTCCGTTGGGGAAGTGAAAAAGGGGTCACAAATGTGATTGACCCAAAAAAAAAGCGTTCTCGACGGGGCCCCAAAAAAGGGGGGCGAAGCGACTCAATGCGGAAAATTTTCCGGCTGGAAATCCCGTTTCAATTTTTTGAGATCCAAAAGGGGCCGAAATTTGTCCTTTTTTTTGGGGGCCCACAAAAGGTTAAAAAAAACCCTCTTCCCCGGGGGAAACCCCGGACCACCCCCCCTTTCTGCGAAGGGAATTCCCTCCCACAGCGAGGGGCAAAAAGCCGGGCTCTGACGGAACGCGGGTTGAAAAAAAAAATGTTGGGGGTCGAAAAGGGGTTTCCTGAATAGCCTCCCAAACAAAACCCCCTGCCCCCAGGCCCCGGACTTCGGGAAACCCAAGTGGGGTTTTAATAGGAATAGATGCCCCCCATCGAGAGCGCCGATGGCCCTAGGGTCCCCCCGCCTTAGGGGCTTTTGCCACTTCCCCTTTCTAAAAGGAAGTTCTGTTTCCAGGGTATGGGGTTTTTTTCGAAAATTTCCCCCCTTTTTTTTTTTTTTTTTTTTTAAAAAAAGGGGGACGCCCCCAACCCCAGGGGGGCGCTGAACATCCCCGGACCAAAAGGACCCCGACAACTCCCGGGGCACAAGTCCTGCCGACGCGAATCACAGCTTTGCGCTGCGGAAAAACTGTTTTTTTTTCCCTTCCCCCTTTGGAAATCAGCCCGTGAGGTCGGGTCCAAATAGCTGACCCCCTTTTCAAGCTAGAAAACCCTTTTTGGAAAAACGCCCCCACTTTTAAAGGGGCACAGTGCTCTCTGATGTCTGCCGAGGATTGGCCCGGGATGCATGAGGGCAGTACCCCCAAAAAAGGGGGAAAAAAGGCCCATTACATCGATGGGAATCCCATTTTCCCACCCCGCCTTGCGGCCAAACCCGGGGCTCGGGGAAAAAACTTTACAAGCAAAAAATTTTTCTTAATACAAACCCATGACCCGGGGCCCCTCGCAGATGGATTTTTCTGCCATCTACGTTTTTCCCGGGGGCCGGACTCGTTTTTCCCCTTTAAAGGGGAAATTTTGCTAAAACTGGTATAAAGGGGCATCCCCCTTTAGGAGAAGGATCCCAAATTTTCTCAACTCCCTTTAAAAACGGAAAAGGTTTTCTCAATTTTTGGGGCACAGGCGCCCCCTTCTCCCCGCCCCATTAAGCTCTCCCGGGTGGTTTTAAAAAATTATCGGATTGAAAACAACCGGGCCCCCTTACCAAAGGGGCCCAAAACCCCCCCGGAACTGTAACGCCCCCAATAAAAACCCCTTTTTTCGGCCCAAAAGGGGGGAGAGGGGTTTCCCGCCCCCTCCCTTTTCCGAATACATTTTTTTTTTCGCGGGAAAAAGGGACCGGCTTGTGTCGCTTCCTGACTGAGAGGATCTAGCTGCATCAATAAAAGAAAACAACAGGCCCTCAATGAAACTAGCGAGGACCCCATTCTGACACCCTGGAAAATTTCCCACCGCTGCGCTTGCGCCCCGGGGCTGCGGTCCGTACGCGGACGCCCGTGCGGATCGGGAGACGGTTGACATATTGGATTTTAAAAAAAGTCAAACAGAAATTTTGGGGTTTTTTAAAAAAAAAACCCCGAAGGGGGGGAAAGCCTTAAAAAAGGGGGTACCCCGCGTCCCCCTTTAAAGGTTAAAACCCCCTGAAGGGGGGTTTAAAGGGGCGCGCCCCCCAAACCCAATAAGAAAAAGGGGGTGGAGCCCCCCCAACCTTTTAAAGGGGCGACTTAGGACAGCTATTGGGCCCCCCTTAAAAAAGAAAAAAATTTACAAAATTGCTAAAAAAAAATGCGCGTTTTGGAAAAAAGCAATGACCCCCCCAAAGTCTTAAAAGGGGTCGTAACCGCCTATGCTTTTTAAAAAAGAAACCCGATTGGCAGCTACTACAAAAATTTAAAAAGATCAACAAAAAATCGCTTTGTATGCGTGTTTTTTAGCAAAACGTTTTAGTGGCTTTTTACTGTCCAGACTCCCCCCAACCCTTTTTTGAAAAAGGGGGGCGAGCTTTTTAAAAAAACCGCTGCAGGCAGCGCAGTCTGCCAAACCCCTTTTTGCCCGAAAGGCGCCCGCGCTGGGGGTGAAGGGGTTTTTTGCTTTTCCCCCTTTTTGGGGAAAAGGATCACCCCTGGGCGCGGGTTTTCAGCGTGCCCGGGGGGGGGGAAACATGTCCGAGGGGGCTTTCAGCCTGTCATAATGGCCGCCCCGCGTGCCTTTTCCTTTTGTTCAGAGAGAAACCCCCAAAAAGGGGCGCCTTTAAAACGCACGCCAGAGCGGCGCAAAAAATTTAAATAAAAAAAGGGGCGCAGCTCCCCCTTCCCCCCTTCCTTTTGCCCCCGGGGGAACCACCTGGGACAAAAAAAAAACACAGTCACCCCATGGATCGTAACAGCGGGCTGCCGCCCCTGCTAAAAAAAACTCAAAACACAAAAAAAATTGGAATACTCCCAGCCAAAGCCCCCACGGGGACCCCCAGGGGTTTGGCGCTTGCCCATGTTTCCCCCCCGGGGGGGACCCTGACCCCCCAGCGGGGGTTTTGGGGGCCCCCCGGGGGAAACCACCCCATCCCCCCGGGGGCCCGGGAGGGGTTTTGCAGGGACCCCCATATGGGGAATACAAAACCCCCAAGGGGGGGGGGGGGGGTCCAGCAGCCTGAACCCCGAGCCTTAACCCATTTTTGGGGACCCTCTTTTTGCCCCAAAAAAAAAAAAAAAATCTTCTGGGGAGCTGTTTCCCCGCAGCGTTTTCTTTCTGACCTCAAATTAAAAAAGGGGAGTGAGAGGGGAGCCCGGCTGGGGGGCCGGCAAAAACTCTTTTAAATTTAGGTGTCTATCCATCTGGGGTCCGCCTACCCCAGGAATGCTGTGTGTCTCCCTTTTTCCCTTTTTTTTGCAGTGAAAAGGTGAACGGGGCCTTTCGTGCGGGTTTCCCCCTGTGAAATGGAGGAGGGGTGTGATGGTGTTTTTGGGGGCTTTTGGTGACCCCTGTTTGGGGGTTTATTCAAAATTGAAGGTAACTTTAAGGGCATGGCTCCAAGCCTCTTGCAGAGCATGCATTCCTCCGGTTTTGGGAAGGGGGACCTCATTTATTTTTTAAAAGGACAATGCCCCAAAAAAACCTCCAAATGTGTAAGGGGGTATTTGACCAGAAGGAGGGGGGGGGGCACCCAATGACCTGGCCCCCACTCACCAGACCTGAACCCAAACGGGAAAGGTTTGTGGTGAGCGGACCGCAGGTGAAGGGAAAAGGGCCCAAAAAATCTAAGCATCCGGAAAAAACCCTTTTTGAGTTAAGCCCTTTCCCGGTTTATACCTCTTAAAACCATCAAGAGAAAAGCCCCAAAATGTGCAAAGCTGTAATCAAAAAAAAAAAAAGGGGCTACTTTGAATTTAAAAAAAATTTTGGGGTTTTTTTAACTTTTTTTTTTAAAAAATAAAAATTTTTAAATTCCACATGGGGTTTTTTTATAGGTTTTTAGGCCCTTTAGGTGGAATGTACAATTTTTAGTCTGAAAAAACAAGGGGGAAAACTTTTTAAAAGAG
>JARQOD010013005.1:0-17450 GCA_033576555.1 Oophaga sylvatica | reverse complement strand
TAAAATGTATTTGGGGAATGAACAGCGAATATCTGTAGGGCTGTGCTCGTGCACCCCATCTCTATTATGTTGGAGGGGAAAATTTCAGGATTTGACTTGAAAACCCAGGAGGGTTGTGAAAGAGCTCCATAGGTAATTGAAGTGTGGGTCCCGCATCCTTCCTTTTGGGGGGGGTAAAGCACAAAAGGGAAGGTGTTTTCCTGACCAGGAGCCTGCACTGACGACTCGTGCTTGCATTTTTTGAAACTTCGAATAGGGGCGATGGTGGAAGCTGTTTCGGCAGTGTAAGCCAAAAACTGTTCCTAGCTCGGCTTAAAAGGTATCTCCAAAGATTTTATTTTGCTTTCCCACTGAAAGCCTCTATATTTTTTTTTCTATGGCTAACACGGTACCAAACAATTTTTTTTCGTGAGCTAACGCACCTTTCTCCCTCAAGTACTCATCTGACGGCCATTGTACATACCTCCCCTCCCAAAGGGGGGTGGCACTTTCTGCACCAGCAGTGAATCTTGGACAGGCTTCACATTGCCATGCAGTTTCACCTGGCTTATGATCCAAATGGAAGTTAAATCCTCAATGTAGGAACCCCTGGCACGGGACATTGTTCCTTTTTTCTCCCTCTCCATTCAGGTGGGGCTGGTGTGCATGGTCTGAACCTCCTGCCTAAGAGTAGTGCTTAGAGCAGGGTTCCCCAACTCCGTCCTCAAGGCCCAAAACGGTCTGTTTTCAGGATTTTCTTTGTATTGCCAGTTGATGCAATTTCACCTGGGCAATCCAAGGAAAATCCTGAAAAAGCCTGTTGGTGGGCCTTGAGGCGGGTTGGGGAACCCTGCCTTAGAGAGTCCAAAACCACTTGATGGCAAAAATTCCTTCTCCACTATGTAAATTCTTTTTGCGGATGCAATTCCGGTTAGATAAATGATGGGGTGTCTACCCATTCCCTCTTTAGATAGACAGTGCCCAGCCCGACTACGTCTCGACCAAAATCCTTGGCGTAATCGGGTGTTTCAGCACCTGTTTTAGCACAGGGCAGTTGTTCCTGGAATGCGTCTCAGCTTTGGAGTCGTTTTTAGCCATAGAATGTTGCCTTTAAGGGGTCTGTCGAAAGGCTTGCTACCATGGGAAGTTTGGGTAAACCCGGTGGTAATTGCCCAATGCCAGGAATGCCCTGACTGCTTTTTGAGGGGGTTGTGGCCAGCTCTGGTCACCTAAATTTTATTTATCTGGGTTTTTATTTTGCCCCTGCTTAAACATTGCTGAAATATTTTGCTTTTCTTCCCAAAGGGCCCACAACACTTTGGGTTTATGGAAAACGCCCCTTCCTAGAGCTTTAAAAATATCGCTTAACTTTATCAGATGGCTTCCCCAATCCTGACTGAAGATCACATTATCGATAAGTAGGCCACTGCTACTTTAGTTTTTGGGCAGCTAGGATCGGTCCAAGCTTCTGGAATATTGCTGACGCGCTTTGTAAACCCAAATGGCACCCTTGTGTATTGGAAAGCATCCATTGGGGTTGGGCTTGTCTTCTCTTAGGCAATCTTGGGAATGGGGATTTGCCAATACCCTTTTGTAGGCAAGGTTAGTAATGTATGAGCCGGTTAACTTTCTTAATTTATCGACCAGGTCCGGTAGCTCGATCTTGAAACTGTCGCTTCCGATAGTCATTGCAAAATCTCCATTTCCATTTGGTTTCGGAACTGGACTATTGGATGGACCGCCACTTTGGCTTCCCCTCACTGACTTCCAGGTTCAGCATTTCTTCACCTCCTTTGAGATCACCTTCGGCTGCTTTGGGAATCTTGTAGGTTTCGTTAAACCGACATGAGGCTCCTCGGGGTTTCATGCTCTATCACCTTCTAAACCTAGAAGTTCTGTGAAAGGTTTTGTTTTCTTAGCTAGAGATGAGCAATTTATTGGAAAAGATCGCCAAACATAAATTAACATGTATGGCAGTTCGAATTCGTGATCGGAAACCCAGCAAATTTTATGAAATTGATAAAAATCGTAACTTTGTAAAAGGGCAGGAAAATATTTGTTTTTGCCACAAAATATTTTTAGACTTTAGCAAAGTTAATAGTGGTGCATATGAGCGTTTGGCAGTGTTTGTGAGGAGAGGGGATTTGCAAGGTAGAGATGCGGCGCTCTTGTAAAACCCCAGACAGATCTTTTTTTTCCCTAACTTTAGTGTGCATATTGCTGCTAGCCAATCAGGGAAACACCCCAATGTCGCACGCGGCTTGTGCATTGGCTGCGGGGAAAACACTGCCCTCACTATAAATAGCGGACATCTTGTTTTAGCGCCATTTTGACACTGAACGCACAGAGAGGTTGTTCTGACGCAATGTTTACAGAAAAGTTTCAGGTATTTGTGAGTTGATGACGGGGTCGATTCATAAGTCGGACTTTCGCCATTTTGCATGTAGTGGGAAAGAGGAGTAAGAAGCTCATAGACACTAATATTTACCCGAAGGTAGCCAAGAGAATTCCATCCCCTAAAGGTGTCAGGGGGATTCCCTCGAGCTAGGTGGCGAAAAGGTCGGTCAGTTCGTAAGTCGCCGACTTTTGCCAAAAGTCATAGCGTGAAGTGGCCCGCGGTCCTCGACCCGGCACCAAAGTCGGTTTTCCCATAATGTTGCGGTGCCTTTTCAGCCAATGGCAAGGACGTAATTGGGCACGGATGAATGGGCAGGTCCCCACCATCTTAGAGAAGGGCTTGCGTGATTGGCTTGCTTTGGGGGGGTCATATGTCTTTAAAAGTCCTGACCTCCGACGCCATTTTATTTGCCGATCTTAACGTAGGGAGAGGTTGTGAGGTTTATCAATAGGGAGAGAGTTTGGGTGGAAAGGGAAATTCTTATGTGCTTGTGCTGATAAGCAATTGTGTGTACGTTAGTGTGCCCCGTGACAGGGGAGGATTTTCTTGTGTGCGAACGCGGTTATTAGGCTCCTGGCCGTAAGGGAGGATTTTTTGGTACAGCAGCGGTGGTTATTCGGGCTGCTATTGTATTGCTGTGTGTACTGCTGTACAGGGGGGGGGGTTTTTTTACACAGCACTTTCTTTTATTCTTTTTTTTTGCACCGTTACAGCGTTCATTTTTTCCACACCGTTTAGAGCTGTCGTCCTCCAACTTCGTTACTGGTGGTCTGGACAAATACTGCTGACAATCGTGTGTGACTCCGGAATTATCCGGAGATTCCAATTTACTACACTGTATAAGCTGTCGTTCTGTACGTACCGTTTTTCGCTTTTTATATTCTGGTCTAATCCGTCTGAGTGAGGCTTGTGTTATCCAGAAATACTCGGAGATTTAACTTTCCCCTACATGTATACAAATGGTATATTCTGAACGTACCTTTTTTGTTTTTTTATTCGGGTTTATCCTACTGAGTGAGCGTTGTGTGTGGACTGGAATATTGGAATTTTAAAATTACCCCTACACTGTATACAGCTGTACGCTTGTACTGTACCCTTTTTTGCTTTTTTATTCTGGTCTTTCCTATGAGAGAGGTCTGTGTGTGACTCCGGAAATTTAAAAACGGAGATTTAAAATTACCCTCATGTTACAGATGTAGTTCTGATACTCCTTTTTGGCTTTTTATATTTGGTCTAATCCATACAGAAAAACAAGAGAAAAACGAAGTCCTAACTTTTATATCAAGTATTTTTATTAGTAAAACAGACAAAAGTGAGAAACAGGGTCAATAAAAAAGTATGCTGGTAAGCAAGAATGTAAGTCAAGGACAACAACGGAGGCAGAAAAACCAGTCCTCCCTATGATTAAGTAAACCTTTAGATGGTAAAGTCATAAATTAGAATGTGCAATCAATATAAAGAAATATACATTTAATGTACTTGCCTAGGGGATTTTGGGAAGATCCAGGCCAGTGATAGGGACAGACTACTGACCGTACTGTATTATTTAATTATTTATTTGTTGGTCCGAAAGCCTGACTTTTTAGAAAGTAATGCCCTATAATTCAAGGAAAAAAGTGCAATAGTGCAAATGCGGGGTCAGTGGTGATTGCTCGTGAGTTTTCCCTGCTTCCACCGTGGTTGTTATTAGATAACTTATTATATAAGAGGTGTGATTACTCGATAATCCCCCCCGCACGTAGCTCTCCCACCAATTACCCACATAACCCGGCCCCCACTCATTGCCATAACAATCCTGCCCCCCCACCAATCAACCACCACAATTCCCCCCCTCCCCCATCACCACACAAATTCTGACCACACCAATTACCAACCAATTCCGCCCCCCCCCACATTGCAACACAATTCCGCCCCCCCCCACATCCACACACATTCCGCCCCCCCCCACATCACACACCAATCCGTCCACCACTACCACACACAATCCCGCCCCCCCCCAACCACTTCACCACCACAATCCCACCCCCCCACCAATCCCCCCAATCCCTCCCCCCCCACATCACCACAAAAATCCGCTCCACCACTCCAACACACCAATCCGTCCCCCCAAAACACCACCAAATCCCCCCCCAACCATTACCAACAAAATCCGCCCCCCCCCACACCCCCCCAAAAAATCTGCCCCACACTCCCACAACAATCCACCCCCCACCCCCTACCACCACAATCCCCCCCCCCACCATACCACAACAATCCCGCCCCACCACATCACCACCACAATCCCGCCCCACCACATCACCACAAAATCCGCCCCCCCCCCACATCAACCATACAAATCCCGCCCCCACACATCACCAACACGATCCTGCCCCCCCACCACATCCCCCTACACAATCCCGGCCCCCCCCACTTTAAACTATTACCCCCCCCCACCCATTCCAACTTAATCCAACCCCCACCACATTACCACATAATCCGCCCTCCACCACTTACCACACAAATCCCCCCCCAAACATTACCACTATAATCCCACCCACACACAACCACAATAATCCCACCCCCCAACACATTACCACAAAATCCCGCCCCATCCATTACTACTTATAAAACCCGCCCCCACCACATTCGCTCAAATCGCCCCCCCCAACCACAAATAATCCGCCCCCCCAAACAGCCCACACATTAATCCAGCCCCACCTGTTGCCCCAAATCCTGCCCCCCAACATCAACCCCCACCCAATACCGCCCCTCCTATCACCCCCACCAATTCCCCCCCCCACCACATTACCAAACAAATTCTGCCCCCCACCCCATTGCCACACACAATACTGCCCCCACCACATTACCACACACAATTCCACCCCCCACCCTTCCACCACCCAAACCCCGCTCCACCACACACCACCACAAACCCGCCCCCCCACCACTCCACACCCAATCGACCCCCACCACATCACCACACACAATCCCTCCCCCCACCACATCACACACACAATCTCGCTCCACCACATTGCCCAACAATCTGTCCCCCACCACTCACCACCACAATCCCGCCCCCCAACACATTACCACACACAATCCTGCCCCCCACCACATCCCACTACAATCCCGCCCCCCACCATCACCAACACAATCCCACCCCCCCATCACCACACACAATCCGCCCCACCACTCCACAACAATCCTGCCCCCCACATCACCCAAAAATCCCGCCCCACCTCACCACACACATCCCCCCCCCACATCAACCAACACATCCCCCCCCCACCAATCACCAAAACCGATCCTGCCCTCCCCCACCACATCACCCATCACAATCCGGCCCCCCCACTTTAACGAAATAATACCGCTCCCCCCCAAAATTACCACACATAATAACCCCCACCCATTACCACACACATTTGCCCCCCCACCACATTGCCACACACAATACTGCCCCCCCCAATTACACACACAATTCTGCCCCCCACCCATCACCCAACAATCCCGCTCCCCACATCACCCACCAATCCGCCCCCCAACATACCACACCCAATCCACCCCCACCACATACCCCACAATCCCTCCCCCACCAATACAAACACAATCCCGCTCCACCACATTGCCAACACAATCCCTTCCCCCACCACACCCACCACACACAATCCCGCCCCCCAACACTTTTCACAACAACCTGCCCCCCACCACATCCCACCCACATCCGGTCCCCCCCCATCACCAACAAATCCCACCCCCACCACATTCCAAACAATCCCGCCCCACAAATCACCACACCAATCCTGCCCCACACATCACACACACAATCCGCCCCACCAATCCCCAACAATCCCGCCCCCCCCCCACTTCCCAAACATACCCGCCCCCACCACCCCACCACACCGTTCCTGCCCCCCCCCACCTCATCCCATACACAACCGGGCCCCCACCCTTTAACGCATATTCCGCCCCCCCCACAATACCCAATATCCACCCCCCCACCTTTTACCACAATAACACGCCCGCCACCACATTTTCACAATAATCCCCCCCACCACATTACCACACATAATCCCGCCCCACCACTTACGACAATAATCCACCCGCAACCTTCCACAATAATCCCGCCCCTCAATTTTACTTATTATCCCGCCCCCACAACATTAGTTTAATCCGCCCCCCCACCACATTACCCACTAAATCCCACCCCCCAACCAGTACCACACTAATCCGCCCCCCACACATTATACTCTAATCCCCCAACCCATTACCATCATAATCCCGCCCCCCACCACTTAGCTTTAATCCCGCACCCCCCAAATTATGCTTATAATCCCACCCCCCACATATTACCATCTTTTCCCGCCCCCTAGCAATCCCAAAATTATCCCCCGCCACACTTACCCACTAATCCGCCCCCACCCATTGCCACACATATCCGCCCCTCACACATCACCAACATAATCCGCCCCCCAGCACAGTACCACACATAATCCGCCCCCCCAACCAGTACCAACTTAATCCGCCCCCCCCCACATTCTGTATAATCCCCCCCCACCCACTTATGCTCATAATCCTGCCCCCCCCAACATTATATATAATCCCGACCCCCACCACATTACCGCTCTTAATCCCGCACCCCACCATATTACGGCTATTATCCTGCCCCCCCACCACAATCCACACACAATTTCGTCCCCCCACATCACCACAACCCCCCCCCCACCCATCACCACCAAATCAGACCCCCACCTTTTTCCCAAACATAATTCGCCCCCCCACAACATTACCACCTTAATCCCGCACCCCCACCACATTACTACTATAACCCGACCCCACCAATTACCGTCTTTATTCCCGCCCCCCCACCCATTAAGCTTATAACCCGCCCCCCCACCCTTCCCACACAATCCCGTCCCCAACACATCACCCACACAATCCTGGACCACCAATCCCCCACATAATCCCGGCCCCCATCACTCATCACCATAATCTCGCCCCCCCCACATCACCCCATATCCTGCCCCCAACACATTTCCAAATAATCCCACACCCCTCCATTACCGTTCATAATCCCGCCCCCACCTTACCTTCACAATCCCGCCTCCCACCACATCACACCCACAATCCGTCCCCCACACATCGCCACAACAATCCCGCCCCCCCCACCCACCACCATAATCCGGCCCCACACATCCCCACATAATCTGCCCCCCCACACATTATCCACACATAATCCCCTTCCACCCATTGCCCACATAATCCGTCCCCCCCCAACATTAATGCTCGTTTCCCCCCCCCACCACATTTAACGTCTATCCCCCAACTTACGCTCATAATGCACACCCAAAATTAAGTTATTTCCTACCCCCCACACAATACCACACAAATCCCGTCCCACCAAATCACCACCAATCCCGCCCCACACAATCACCCACAAATCCAGGCCCCCACACTCCCCCACACTAATCCCCCCCACTCATTACACAAATAATCCCGCCCCCATCACATCGCCAACATAATCCCGCCCCCCCCCTCACCAACATAATCCCACCCCCAAACTTTACCAAAACATAATCCCACCCCCACCACATTACCGCTAAATCTTGCACCCACACCACATTCCGCCATTTCCCGCCCCCACCACTTATGCTCCAATCCTGCCCCCACCCTTACCACTCACAATTCCCGCCCCCCACATCACCACACACAATCCTGCCCCCCACCACTCACCACACACAACCCACCCCCCCCCCATCACCAACATAATCCCCCCCCCCACAACTTAGCTCTAATCCCGCCCCCCACCTTCCCACATAATCCACCCCCAACACGTCCCAAAACATATCCCGCCCCCCCCACTTATAAATAATCCCCCACCACATTACCACTCATAATCCGCCCCCACCACATTACTCTAATAATCCGCACCCCCACATTAGTTATAATCCCCCCCCCACCTATTACCTCATAATCCCCCCCTAGCACTCCCACACATAATCCCACCCGCCACCACATTACCCACATAATCCCGCCCCCCCCCATTGCCACACATAATCCCGCCCCTCCCCCACCCCAATAATCCCCCCCCCCCAGCACGTACCAACATAATCCCCCCCCAACCACAGTACCACCAATCCCGCCCCCCCACCCATTTGTCAAAATCCCCCCCACCACATTATGTCTAATCCTGCCCCACACATTACTATATATCCGACCCCACCACTTACCGCTATAATCCCCACCCCACCATTTACGGCTTTTATCTGCCCCCCACCACAATCCACACAATTCCGTCCCCACCACCTCACACCAATCCGCCCCCCCCACCACTCACCACACTAATCGGGACCCCCACCACAATCACCAAAATAATTCCCCCCCCCACTAATTTTACCCACATAATCCCGCACCCCACACATTACACTCATAATCCGACCCCCCACATTACCGCTCATAATCCCGCCCCCCCAACATTACCGTTTATATCCCGCCCCCCCCCACATTACCAAACATCCCGTCCCCAACACATACACACACAATCCTGGACCACCACATCCCACACAATCCCGGCCCCCATACATCATCACACATAATCTCGCCCCCACACTCACCACAATATCCTCCCCCCCCAAAACATTACCCACATAATCCCACACCCCACACTTAAAAGTTTTAATCCCGCCCCCCAAATTACCTCTCACAATCCGCCTCCCACCACTCACCACCACAATCCCGTCCCCCACCCATGCCACCCAATCCGCCCCCCCCACACACCACAATAACCCGCCCCCACCCATTAACGCTCATAATCCCGCCCACCACATTACGCTATTAATCCCGCACACCCACCACATTACAGCTTTTATCTACCCCCCCACAATACCCACAATCCGTCCCCCACATCACAACAATCCCGCCCCCCACCACATCACAAATAATCAGGCCCCCCACCACATCCCAACATAATCCCCCCCCACAATTCCACACATAATCCCGCCCCCCAAACATCGCCCACATAATCCCGCCCCCCCACCCCATCACCACACATAACCCACCCCCCAACACATTCCACAATAATCCCCCCCCACCAATTAGCCATAATTTGCACCCACACCCTTACGCTATAATCCGCCTCCCCACCACATTATCGCTCAATCCTGCCCCCCACACTTACCACTACAATCGCCCCCCCCAACACCAACACAATCCTGCCCCCCACCACTCCCAACACAATCCCACCCCCCACCACATCCCACCATAATCCGCCCCCCACCACATCACCACCATAATCCCGCACCCCCCCAATCACCACAATAACCCCGCCCCCACCACATTCCCAATAATCCCGCCCCCCACCCTTTCCACTAATCCTGCCCCCACATTACCAAACCCGAGGCTCTGTCCCCACCATTACCCACGAGGCTCGTCCCCAACTTACCACACGGGCTTGTCTCCCACATTACACACGAGCTCCGTCCCACACATTACCACGCGACTCCGTCCCCACTTGCCCATAGGCTCCGTCCCACACATTACCACGTGACTCCGTCCCCAACTTGCCCATAGGCTCCGTCCCCAACTTACCACGAGGCCCCGTCCCCACCATTACCACACGGGCCTGCCCCCCCCATTACCACCGGGCTCCGCCCCAAAACTTTACCCCGGGCTCCGTCCCCACACTTTTCCACAGAGGCCCCATCCCCACATTACCCACGAGGCGTCCCACACATTACCACCGGGTCAGTCCCCACACATTACACAGGGCTCTGTCCCCAACTTTTCCACACGGGCTCCGTTCCCCCCATTAACACATGAGGCTATCCCCCCCATTACACCGAGGCTCCGTCCCCACTTACCACTGAGGCCCGTCCCCCACATTACCCACAAGACTCCATCCCACAATTACCACACAAGGCTTCCCCACCATTACCAACGAGGCTCCGCCCCCCCACATTACCACAGCAGCAGTTCCTTTCTATGTAATTCAACCACTTCAACCAAGGTAAACTTCATTTATTTGCATCGCATTTCCAAACAAAATGACCAAGAAGGTCGCCAGGTCCATTCAAAGGCCGCAGGAAAATCCGAACAACGATGCAGTAGCTGTCAACAACAACAATTCGACAAAATCGTAGGTTGGTTATCAACAAGAACCCTGGAGTTGTAAGGACAAGGAGAGAGTATACAAGGTTTATATCCCGGGGACGAAAAAGGGAAGTGATATTATAACAAGCGTCAAGAAGAAGAAATTTGACCCTGGGAAGTTGAAAACAACAAAGCCCGGGTAAACTGCCCACCTTCGAGGTATGCAGCAAGAAAATCCGAGAATTTCCTTGAAACCCGTGGGAAAGCGAGACGTTCGTGTGTGATGGCGGTCTTCACTTTTGGAAAGAAAAATTACCGTGCAAAGTTGTGTGTGCGGAAGTGGTACCATACCTTACGTGGTAAATGAATTCTCAGCAGTTTCAAGCATAGTTACTGAAGTATGAAGAGGCAAAAATTTTCGAAAGTAAACAGGCTTTTGCCTTTGATCCTTTGGATTTCAGTCAAAAGAAATTTTCCAGTGCCCCCCCGTTTTGTCATTCACGGACAAGTGTACCACTGTCCAACAGTGTCACTAGCAAAGCACCCCCACTTCCCCACTCCTCCTGCTTCACGGTGGGAAACCAGGGCGTAGAGTCCATCGTTACCTTTTCTGCGTGCAAGCGTAATCAAAGCAAAGGTGGTATTTGAAGAACCTAGAATATAAGACATTTTTCAGGTTTCACACTTTTTTGTAAAGTGTAAATTTTATTCCACATGTGTTAATTCTAGTTTTGAGCCTTCAGTGTGATTCTACAATTTTCATAGTCTGAAAATACAGAAATATCTCAAAAAAGAGAAGGTGTGTCCAAACTTTTGGTCTGTACTGTAATGTGGTTTTTTGGACATTTTCCCAAAATGGGAAGTTGGTGGAAGGGCCGCGGAGTGGGCGGGGGGGCCAGCTGGTATGTGGTGGCGGTGGTACATCTGGTGTGCCATGCACAATAGAACGTAAGGCGGGGTGTTGAGCTGCGTCTCGTCTGGCTCCAGAAGGCTTGGAAGGTCCCTTTACTGGGAGTAGGAAACGCTTTTAAGTGGGTCAGGAACAGGTTTTTGGCTTAATTGCCGAAACAGCCCCCGCTCTATCGCCTCCTCTTCTGAAGTTTCAAAAAAATGCAAGACGAATCGTCAGTGAGGCTCCTGGTCAGGAAAACACCTTTCCTTGTGTTTCACCCCCACCAAAAGTGAAGGTGCGGAAGGCCCCTTCAGATTCCCGGAGCTCTTTCACATACCATGCCTGGGTTATCAAGTAAATCCTGAATTCCCAGTCCAAGAAAATTGACATGGAGTGCATGATGCACAGCCACCTATATGATTCTGCTGGTTTTACCCAGAACATTCATTGCCCTGCGTCTCTGAGCCAGAATTGCCCTGTGAAACTTGATACCCCTTCCCGCATACTAACCACCTTACCGGTGAACAGGGAAGGTGCGTGAAATTGAAGAGGAGGTGATGGTTGACGAGTTATTGCCCCGGGATTGGCATCCTTAGGGGAAGAGGGTGCTGCTGGAATAGCTCAAAGAGGAGGAGGATCCGCCGCATGCATCGAATTCGCAGTGTGTTTTTGGAGGCCCGTAGCAGTACAAAAAAAGTGTTAAAAAAAACAAAAAGAGTTGCAGGACAGCTTGGCCAGATGGTCAAATTGACGTGTGCAAGCCCTGAAAATTTTTCCTAGTGGAAAAGTGCAGTGTGGACTTTTTTGACCAAAATCTATTGATGAGGTAAAGGTTATCTGAAGAAGTGCGGAAGGCCTTTGCCCAGGGGAAAAATCTCAGAAATTTGAATCCAGTTGCATGCTTGACATTTAAACACCATGCACTTGCAAGCTGGAGGACTACAAAACCTCAGGTAGCACTGTGCAGCTGTCCGCTGAGGTAGCCAGCAACGCTGCATGCTTCCCCCACTGTAAGCCCACCGCTTAGCCACCCCAGCAGAAATGTTGAGGTGTGTCACAAGGCCAAAAAGTCAGGGAAACAATTTTTTTTGCAACCAAAGACTGATTGGCCTCACCACCACCACCATACCACCCCTTCGTCTGCCATTCCACCGCTAGTTTTCCCCATATGCGCTCTAAAGCCAGCCCCTAGCAGAATTCTGAGTAGGACAAAAAAGTACTCATCCTCTCATCCGTGTACCTGAATTTGAACCCTATATTGCAACTGTCTCATTGTGATGATCCTTCCATTTGGTTAAAATGCAGAGTTACGAGAGCTCATGGTACGCTGTCCCCGTATGCTTCCCAGCTGCATTTCTTTTTAGAAAAGCCATCCGCCCTCCACCTGCATGTGAAAGATGCTTTGTCTCCACTCAAACGATCAGTGAGGGGAAAGGTGCACCTCACAACAGAGATGGGCTATAGGCATGGCAAGGGCCGTTACGTTCAATCACTGCGCATGGGTTAATGTGGTGGATGCAGGGTCCACAGGGGACAGCGGCGGGGAAAGTGCAGGGAGACATCGAGTTGTGGGTGGCGGGGTCAAAGCTGAAAGCCTCTGTAAAGTCCTTCGTGTTTTGAGAATGCAAAGGCTTGTAAGGCAGACGAACCATCAAACAATCCCACTTATGCGTTGTCATGCAAACTTTGACGCACATTAGGATAGGTGTCTGCAGCAGAGGAGGAGAGGAGGAGGAGGGAAGCCTCTGCGTCAGCCATTGTCTGTTCAATGATGTCCTGGCGGGTGGAGGAAGAAGAGGAAGGGGGGGTGATGGGGAGATTATTTTGGGGAGGAGGATGTTCTCGGGGGGAAAGAAAATGTTGGCTTGCCCCAAGGTCAGTACAGGTTTTGGGTGACTGGGGGTGTGGATTTTTGGGAGGAAGTGTCCTCCACCCAACTGTCAGTGCATCATTGGACCCTGGAACATTGGCCCACATGTGTTGATTATGTCTTAGGATCCTAATAAAGGACCCCCGCATTGCCAAAATTTATGAAAGAGGGCGATATGGTTGGCCGCATCCTCGGTAATATAAGGAAAATTACAGAAATCAGCAAAGGAGAACCTAGAGCTAATATGGCGAAAAACAAGCAACTCTGGTAAAACCGTTTTTTAGGGCATTGCCAGCACACGAATGTGCGGTTCTACACGAGTTTATGGGCAAATGGAAGAGGTGTTGTGGTGCACACAGCCGAGTGGCGATGGAGACAGGGGTTTCATGCCATGTTGTGAACTGATTTCTCCATGACCGCTCACACGATGTTAAATGAAACGATTGCAACAGCAGGGACAGAGTTGGTTCAAAATTACCTCTCCTCCTATCGTGTTCTCCCCCACAGTTATTCCCCTTTGATATGGGCCTGTAAACTGGACACCTGGCTGTTGGCCAATAGCTTACAGGAGCTCGTTGCCCCGTGGTAGTGTGATCAGAAAGAGTTTCAGTGCTGCTGGATCAATCCTGACAGAAAAAGGACCGTTTGACCCAAAAAGTTGCGATTACCTTCTTAAAATGAACCATGCCTGGGTTTCAAAGGTTTTGTACCACCTTCCCCTGATTAAAGGAATAGAAGAATCCGGTTCTAAAACAGAAGAAGTGGGAAAAACACTTAGCTTTCAAAATGAATTCAAGTCTCGGTCCAGATGATTTTCACCCAGGGTATGAAGGGAGTAGCAGAAGAAATTCTTGAACCACTGTCCATAATCTTTGAAAATTCTTGGAGAACGGAGAAGTCCCAGAGACTGGGAAGAGAAAGTTGTTCCTATTTCAAAAAGGGGAAGAAGGTGGACCCAGGGAACTACAGGCCCGGTGAGTTGATTCTATACCGGAAAGATCTTTTGAACAAATTTTTAAAGAAAATGTATGCAAGTACTGGTAAGAATGAATGATTAAACAGAGTCGCTGGGTTTGTAACTAATAAGTCTGTCAGACTAACTTAATTTCTTCTATGCAGAATCACTGATGGGTGGATCGGGAAATGCTGTAGATATGTTATTTGACTTCAGCAAAGATTTGACAAAGTTTCCACAATCCTTACTGAAAAAATGATAAGTATGAATGGGAAAGGCAAATGTTGGGGATTCATAACGGCTTGTGACGGACCAAAGAGGGTTGTAAATGGCTGCAATCCAGTTGGAAGAATGTTCAAGTGGGTACCAAGGCTCTGTTTTGGGCCCTGTATTGTTAACATCTTTTCAAGTTTTAGATGAAGGATTTGAGGGTAAAACTGATCAAATTTGCTGATGAACAAAGCTGGAGGGGTGTAATCTGAGAAGAGGAGAGAGGATTCAAAAAGATATACATAAATGGAGGGGGCAGAACTAACAGAATGGGATTTTAACAGGGAAAAATGCAAAGTACTACATCTGGGAAAATAAAAATGAAAAAGATATACAAAAGGGGGAAAGGGCAAGTAACAGCCCATGTGAAAAAGCTTGGGTTATAAATTGATCACGACTTAATGAGCAACAGTGTGAGCAGCAGCAAAAAAGGCAAATGCAATTCTAGGATGTTTCAACAGAAGCATACGTTAGATCAGTGAGGTCATTTCCCCTTTTTCCCTCTTTGGTCAGCCCTTTCTGGAATACTGTGTCATTTTTTGGGCACCACATTTTTAAAAAAGACATCAACAAAGGAGCAAGTTCAGAGAAGAGCCACCAGAATGGTGACCGGTCTCAACCATGTCTATGGGAACGGTTGCAGGATTTGGGAATGTTTAGTTGCAAAAAAGAAGTTGAGAGGAGACTTAATAGCTGTCTACAAATACACATTTTAGGAGGATCATCTTTTTTCTTTGCACAGGAAAGCTAGAAGCAATGGTGAAATGAAGGGAGGAGAAAGATTAGATATTAAAAAAAAATTTTTGACAGTTGGGTGTCAAGAGTGGAAACAGGCTGCACAAGAGGGGTGTGTTCTCTTCAATGGAAGTCTTAAAAACAGAGGCTGGAAAAACATCTGTTGGGTGATTTAGAGAATCCTGCTTTGAGGGGGGTTGGACCAGAAGGCCCAGGAGGTCCTTCCAACCCCCCCCCCCCCATTCTAGATTCTATGATTCTTGCAATAGGTTGCAGCAAATGGCTCGCTTTGTCCTCCTCTTTCCCCCGACTTTCAAATTCCCCCTTTTGCAGTGTGAATGTTCAGCCTAACTCAACATTGCCAGTTTTTCCACCTCCTAACTGGGCTGTACCACCCCGGGTCGTTGTCCACCGGCGAACCCGGGAAGTGTTGGGCCTGGCAGGTGGGGGAACCCATCGCCATCAGAGACAGGGGATTTGAGGGGCCCTGTGCCAGTGCCGGGCCCACGAGTGGGCCCCCCGCTTGTCAGGGCCCCCACTTGCAATTTCGTCCCCTGCTCCAATGCTGGTGTCTTCCGCGTTTCCTGACGTAACATTCAGGTCAAAGGCGCGATGAGTCATCTTTGCGCCTCTGCCTGAACGTCACGTGCAGAGAGCTGGAAGATGGCGATGCTGAGGATCCGAGTAGGTAGTGATCAGCGGGAGGGTATTTTTTTTTTAATGTTTGGAGTAATATATGGGGGCATCTAACTGGAGAATTTTATATGGAGCCATCATCATTGACTCATAGTAGGGCCCATTATAATAAAGGGCATTAAAGGGCCTCATACACTGTTGCTTTATTATTTGGGCCCATATCATGGAGCATCATCCATGGGGCCATCATATACTGGAGCATATTGGGGTCATTATTATGGGCATTATATAGGCCATCAAAAATGGAGCATCAGCCAGGGGGCCCAACATATATGGAGCATATATGGGGCCCTTTTTTATGGGGCATTATATAGGGCCCATCATACACTGGAGCTTTATAAAAGGGGCCCATCTTTCACTGGGGCATCAGCCAGGGGGCCCATCATATACTGGAGATATTGGGCCTTATATTGGAGCTTTTTTTGGCCCATCATAACTGGAAAATTTATCCATGGGGCCATCATACATGGAGCATCATTGGGGCCCATTATATATGGGATTTTATAGGCCATCATCACGGGAGCATCATCCATGGGGCCCATCTTATCTGGGCATCATTGGGCCCATTATGTATGGAGATTTATGGCCCTTTACACTGGGCATAGTTGGGGCCTATTTATGGAGCGTCTCTGGGGGCCCATTATTTATAGAGCTTAATAGGCCCATCACCATGGGGCATCATCCATGGGGCCATCTTTCACTGGGCATGATATGGGGCCCATTATTTTATGGTGATTATATAGGCCATCTACACTGGAGCATCACCATGGGGCCCATCATATACTGGGCATATAGGGGGCCCCTTAGTATGGAGAAATTTTATGGCCCATCATTTAAATGGAGCATCGTATGGGGCCCTTATATACTGGAGCGTCATCTGGGGCCCCTTTTTATAGAGTTCATAGGCCCCTCAACACTGGAGCTCATCCATGGGGCCCTTATACACTAGAGCTTTTAAATGGGGCCATCATACACTGGAACATCGCCATGGGGCCCATCTATACTGGAGCATCATTGGGGCCCATTATGTATGAGCATTTATTGCCCTCATACACTGGAGCATTCATATGCCATCTACAATGGGCTTTAAATGGGGCCATCATCACTGGAGCATATATGGGGTCATTTTATAAGGAGCATTATTGGCCCCCTTTATACACGGAGCATCATCTTGGGGCCCTATATACTGGAGATCATATGGGGTCCATTTATTATGGAGATTATATAGGGCCCATATACACTGGAGCTCTTCCCTGGGGCCATCTCATGGGCATTATAAATGGGGACCTCATACACTGGGCATTTAACCATGGGGCCACCATATACTGGAGAAACATATATGGCCCTTTATATGGCGTTTATTTTAGCCATCATAATGGAATATATCCTGGGGCCCCTCATACACTGGAGCATTTTTTTAAATGGGGCCCATCATGCTCTGTTTGCTCTTGGGCCCTTTTTATATGGAGAATTATATAGGCCATATACATGCAGATCAGCCATGGGGCCCTTATATATGGAGCGTCATATGGGGCCCATTATTTATGAGCATTTATAGGCCCATCAGACACTGGTGCATCATTATGGGGCC
>JARQOD010013004.1:0-17463 GCA_033576555.1 Oophaga sylvatica | reverse complement strand
AATACTGAACCTATGTATAATAATAAAACTACTATAATACTGCTCTTATGTACACAAATATAATTAATATAATACTGCCCCTATGTACAAGAATATAACTACTATAATACTGCCCCTATGTACAAGAATACACAGTTATTACTATAATACTGCCCCTATGTACAAGAATATAACTGCCCTTACGTACAAGAATATAACTACTATAATACTGCCCCTATGTACAGATAACAACATATGCAATGTACAAGATATAACTACTATAATACTGCCCCTATGTACAAGAATATAACTATTATAATACTGCTCCTGTGTACAAGAATACAACTACTATAATACTGCTCTATGTACAAGAATATAACTACTGTAATACTGCCTCTATGTACAAGAATATAACTACTATAATACTGCTCCTATGTACAAGAATAAACTACTATAATACTGCCCCTATGTACAAGAATATACCTACTATAATACTGCCCCTATGTACAAGAATATAACTACTATAATACTGCCCCTATGTATGTGTAGCCCAGCTACGCAGGCACACATAAAGTCCAGGAGAGTGCACAGGAAAGTAACAGCAACGCTTGATATTCATTCACTGTCACTCACACCTTCAGACACACCCATCTGATATATAGGAGGGAGTGACACGTATCTGAGGTGGTTAGTCAGTCAGCCAACCTAGGAGGGAGAGTAGTGGAATCTGGCTCCTGTCTACGGACGGATCAGTTCAGTGTCAGTCCAAGTGGGACTTAGAGGATACTGAGGGCTACTCAGCGAGCCCTAGAGAAAGCTGACCACGCCATTGAAAGTACAAGTGTTTATGTTAAGAGCGTGAAGCAGGGCGAAGGGCGCAGTGGAGAAGACAGAGAAGTGCTACAAGTATTGGATTACCTGCACTAAATTGCCGGACACCGGGGTCCGAAGCGTTGCTACAGTTTCAAGCTTAGTAACAAGAAAACCGGAGGCATCTGGACTACATGTCGCAGAGAGCAGCCCAAAGTGTCAATAAGTAACCGGAGTCAGGTGGAACAGGGACTTTGAGTCAAGTGCACGACAAAAGTAAGGACTTAGTTTCATCACTTAGAAGGCTCCACCACAACGTTGGCCGGGCAGTACAGCTATTGAGAAAGCTGGAGATTCAGAGTTAACTTCGCTTCAGGCAAGTTGGACTCACATGTACATTGAAGTTAAGGAGGCCTCTAACCTGCTCAGCTGTTACCGGAATGTGCACTCTCCACCCCGACCAGCTCCCCGGGATCTGCTTGAACCATCATCAGTAAAAGGTATGAAAAGGAACTACCTTGTGTGTGACTGAATTCTTACTACACCCTGCATCATCACCATAGACTTCCAGGGACCCGTCTCACCTGTGGGAGACTACCACCCAGCTGCCCCCATAACATCCCCTGTGAAAGTCCTTAGAGCAGCGCTGGTACAATTTACCAGAAACCGCAGGTGGCGTCACGAACTACCTATCCTTAAAATCCCCTGTAAATATTCCCCATTGCACGACCGCCAGGGCCACGGACCGAGCCACCGCTACCAGTGACAACTCCCATAGATTTCCATGGGCTCGGCTCCGAGTACCCCATAGCCCTGGTATCCACAATTGTGGTGCGTGGTCGGAACAACTTTGGCGTCACGAACAGGATGCGAAGCTTGCAATTGTGAGTCCTGTGTGCCTATTGAACTGTTTGTGCAGAAAAAGACTGTTTGCTGCATTTGGCGCCAAATATCGCCATTTTGCCGCCAAGTTGGCGCCCTGAAGCGCTGGTGAAGAAGGTGGGCGTGCATTCGTGGGCGTGTACCCCCCCTGAGGCGCGAAAGATATGGCCGCCCTCTCCAAATGCTACTACAATGTGCGGTCCTGCCCCACTGCTAAAGAAATCCGCCTCCTCTTCATCCTCTATCCGAAGAGGAGGAGACGCAAATCCCGCCTCCACGGAAGAGACCGGACTGTTCCTGATGGGACCTACAGTCTGGCTTGGGACGAGATGGCGGAAGGACAAGAGGATCTGAGCCGAGGACCGGATGATTTCCTACCTGTGCCGGAGCTGTCCCCAGATAGGGACACCGACCCCGCCATGATGGAGCTGCGGAGGGAGAACGAGGAGCTGAGAAAGAAGCTCCAGAGTCGTGCTGAACTGCAGGAGACGGAGAGGCACTGGCGCGCCCAAACTCAGCGGCTGCTGTGGTACGCAGTGTTCTCTCCCACAGACATCACCCCATCACTGGATTTTCCAAAGTCCCTGCTGAAGAAGGCTGAAGGACGACCGGAGGCTGCCCCAAAAGTGCTGTACCTGATCCCACCGATGGAGAGGTGGAGGAGAAGGAGGCTGAGGAGGCCCTGCCCGTTCCGGAGTGCCAGCCAGGCCAGGAGGCCGCAGCGGATTATGGTTCCCCGGTAGGAACACCGGAGGGGTCCCAGACGTCCATGATGGAGCAGCGACAGCAGCAGGTTAGTGCGTTCCCAACTGAGCCATTGCGCACACCTGCTTCCTGCTCTGCATCACCCAGCATTGTGCGTCCTATTTTGAATCGCAATCTGCATCCCAATCTGCATTCCAATCTGCATCGCCCCCTGCATACTCATCGGCGACCTACTTGGCATCGCAACCAGCGACCTACTTGGCATCGCCCCCTGCGACTATCGCAGCATCGCAAGCCAGATCTCACTATGTGGCACCATCCGCAACGCCACTTGCGTCATATATGACAGAGGTACCCGATGGGACCTTAGTTAGAATGAGGACAGTGGCCACTCAAACACTGATATCGGGCCATGACTTATTCGTTATGAGATCCAGAGAACATCGCGTCGTTCCGGCCCCAGGTGTGGAAGACGTAATTGAAGTCTGCAAGAAACGTGAAGACCGGTAGGACCCAGACAGGGGTTTACCGCATTCTAGAAATTGTAAAAAGTTCGAAGAAATATTTGCCATTTTTGCACTTTATTATTGTGTATGTATAGTGTTTACATATTGAGTAGAATACCCGGCTGGGTACAAGGAAAGGAATTTTGAAAAATTAAAAAGTAATGATTGCCTATTTGCATAGAATACCCCGGTTGGGTAAATCCAGTTGAATTATATTGAGTATACTTGAAAATTGAAGTTTATATGTGTCTTTAACCATGCCATTGGACTGAGAGGCTGTGGACTGTGCCAGCCCAAGAACTTGTCTTTGTAAATAGTTGCGCTTCAGTGCATTATCTTGGTTTCACATGAAACCACTACTATTAAGCTACCTCTGAAGAAAAACCCGTATGGTGTGGCCTAGAGTGAGGTCTGCAGTCAGAAGTCCTGCAGCCCACCCAGGACCCACGTGGGAGGTTTTTGGTGCGGGTCCTCCACAAGTATCTTGTATTTATGAACATGTTTGATATTTTGATACTTTTGATACTTTTGTATTCTTCATTGTACAAATTGTAACGTTCAAGAAGTCTTACCTCCCGGATGGGAAGAGTTATAATGTTGATGTTAATGCAAAACAAAATATTCTTTTTGTCTTTTACAGCCCGGGAGTGCTGTGTTTTACCAAGGGGGGATGTGTAGCCCAGCTACGCAGGCACACATAAAGTCCAGGAGAGTGCACAGGAAAGTAACAGCAACGCTTGATATTCATTCACTGTCACTCACACCTTCAGACACACCCATCTGATATATAGGAGGGAGTGACACGTATCTGAGGTGGTTAGTCAGTCAGCCAACCTAGGAGGGAGAGTAGTGGGATCTGGCTCCTGTCTACGGACGGATCAGTTCAGTGTCAGTCCAAGTGGGACTTAGAGGATACTGAGGGCTACTCAGCGAGCCCTAGAGAAAGCTGACCACGCCATTGAAAGTACAAGTGTTTATGTTAAGAGCGTGAAGCAGGGCGAAGGGCGCAGTGGAGAAGACAGAGAAGTGCTACAAGTATTGGATTACCTGCACTAAATTGCCGGACACCGGGGTCCGAAGCGTTGCTACAGTTTCAAGCTTAGTAACAAGAAAACCGGAGGCATCTGGACTACAGGTCGCAGAGAGCAGCCCAAAGTGTCAATAAGTAACCGGAGTCAGGTGGAACAGGGACTTTGAGTCAAGTGCACGACAAAAGTAAGGACTTAGTTTCATCACTTAGAAGGCTCCAAAACAACGTTGGCCGGGCAGTACAGCTATTGAGAAAGCTGGAGATTCAGAGTTAACTTCGCTTCAGGCAAGTTGGACTCACATGTACATTGAAGTTAAGGAGGCCTCTAACCTGCTCAGCTGTTACTGGAATGTGCACTCTCCACCCCGACCAGCTCCCCGGGATCTGCTTGAACCATCATCAGTAAAAGGTATGAAAAGGAACTACCTTGTGTGTGACTGAATTCTTACTACACCCTGCATCATCACCATAGACTTCCAGGGACCCGTCTCACCTGTGGGAGACTACCACCCAGCTGCCCCCATAACATCCCCTGTGAAAGTCCTTAGAGCAGCGCTGGTACAATTTACCAGAAACCGCAGGTGGCGTCACGAACTACCTATCCTTAAAATCCCCTGTAAATATTCCCCATTGCACGACCGCCAGGGCCACGGACCGAGCCACCGCTACCAGTGACAACTCCCATAGATTTCCATGGGCTCGGCTCCGAGTACCCCATAGCCCTGGTATCCACAATTGTGGTGCGTGGTCGAAACATGTACAAGAATATAACTACTATAATACTGCCCCTATGTACAAGAATATAACTACTATAATACTGCTCCTATGTACAAGAATATAACTACTATAATACTGCTCTATGTACAAGAATATAACTACTATAATACTGCCTCCTAGCTGTGAGGTTGTGTTTTGGATCTCCTCATGTCTGGAGCAAGCCCAGGGAGGGGCCACCCTGGGCGGGGAAGCTCCCCAGGCAAGGCCCAGGCTTCCCGGCCTACACTGGGACAAGCCTCCCAGGCCTCTCGTAATGGGAATGTTAATCCCAGAGCCACTGTCAGAGCAGTGAATGCAGCGAGCCAAAGCTGCAGCAGTTCTGTGAAGGAGGAAAAAGCCGTCAGTAAAGTTTTGGGAGGAAAACTTTCTCCAAGTCCAGCAAAGAAGCAAGATGGAAAAGTGTCGGTCAGTGATGGGTTACAGCACAATGTGAAGTCAGGTAACTCCCCAGTCAGCAAGCAGCTCCTGCCAGGTGCACAGGTGAGATCAGCCCCAGCTGTGCAGATCACCTCTCCTGCTCCCAGGCAGAGACGGACGTCTTTGAAAAGACAAACTATCCAGGAGAACTTACAGCAGCATGGCAGTATGGCGCGGTCAGGACGCACACGGTCGCAGTCAGGTGGCAGCGATAAACCTGCTGCGGAGCCTGCATCCAGCCAAGGAGCCACAAAACCATCTGTGGTGGAACCGCACAGGACTGTGTTCAGAAGCCCTATACCCGTGGTGAAGACTAAAGCTGTGGAGCCGGCGCGTGCACCCAAGCTGCAGCTAGCGGATGAGATACCGGGACTGGTCAGAAAACTGGGTGAGTTACAGCAGCAGAAAAAAGCGCTGCAAATGGAAGTAGACTTTATCTATACCCTAAAGACCACTAATCCTGCCTGTAATGATGCGTATGACCTGAGACTGAACACACTGGGTGTACAGCTGGCTAGTGTTGTGCAGGACATTGAGTCTGTGATGGAGGGCATGGGGCCCCTGGCAGAGACCTACAGGAACCGGGAGCGGTTCGCCTCCTATAAGCAGGGCTGTGCTGTAGAGACCAGGACCCCTGATGTTCAGGACGGGACCCCCCAGCAGCGGACACGGCCAGTGTTACAGGCTGCCCGCTTCTGCTTCCAGGAGGGAAAACAACCGCAGCAGCAAGCAGCGAAGTGTGAACAGGAGCATACACTTCAGACGCCAGCAGAGGCACCACAGGTCCCAGAGTCCCCCACACAGGAGCAGGACAGTATATGTGAGACTGTTTGTGCTGATGAGTCTGAGGCAGCTGAGTGTGAACAAGAACATACACTTCAGACTCCAGCAGAGGCACCACAGGTCCCAGAATGCCCCACACAGGAGCAGGACAGTATATGGGGGACTGTTTGTGCTGATGAGGCTGGAGCACAGACTGTGGCTGGTGATGCTGTGTCCATGGGGTCGGGGGTTGGAGGGGTTTCACATTCTGCAATTGACGTGACACTGTCTGATGATAATGATGCTGCTAATGATAATGTGCATGATATGTGTGACTATCCCCCTTTACCATCTAGTCCACAAGGTGTGACAGCCCCCCCTGCTGCAGGCCCTTTCCCTGTCAGTCAACCCAGTGTGACCCGTCATGTGCCCCCCAGGAATGATTGGAGCCGCGGCGCCCCATCCTTCACTTCCAGCGCCAGGTATACCGGCCAGACATTCAGACGCATTAATGTGGTGCGGTTTAAATACTTAGGTGCCAAGGAGGATCTGCCACAACGCAGGTATGTGGTGAGGGAGCTGCTATGTGGCCAGATGGGGTTTGAGGTTAATCAGATACTGGCGGCGTCTAATCTTCAGGACAGGCAGGGCTATGAGGTCAGCTTCAAGCTCTCGTCTGACCTGGACAGATTCTGGGCCAATTACCCCAAGTTCAGGGATGCTGAGGGCTGGAATAAGTTTATGATGGTTCCTATCTCTAGGCCGGACACAGTCACAGTAAATGTCACCTTCTGGAATGAGGCCGTTCCCCCACAGGACATTGAGGTGTGGCTCCGGAGACACTGTGACCTTGTCTCTGGACTCACCAAGGTCAGAGATGAGGACGGGATCTGGACAATGGGGTGGAAAGCTTTAGTGAAACTGCAGCAGTATAATAACATCACTGCCCATTTACCCAACTCCTTCTTCATTGGGAGGGAGAAGGGAAGATGTTATTATCCCGGGCTGCCCAGAAAGTGCTTCAAATGTGGTGGCAAAGGTCATCTGGCTAATGTCTGTACTGTGGTGAAGTGCAGTCTGTGTGGGGCAATCGGCCATGTTGCTGCAGACTGCCGGGACGTGAGGTGCAACCTCTGTGGTCAGATGGGCCACGCTCACAGGAACTGTCCAGACGCCTGGCACAACATCTGCAGAGTCTTCCCTGATGAGGATGTGATGGCAGGGGCAGAGGCTCAGGAGGATGAGGATGTGGTGATAGGGGCGCATGGGGAGGAGGATTCAATGTCAGGAGAGATGCTGACCAGTACAGATGCCTACCCAGGAGTCCACTCATGTAACACCAGAGCAGGAGGGTGCAGAGGGGAACATGGAGGTCGTCCCTCAGGTCCAGCAGCCTCAGGTAGCCCTCCTTCAGCATCACTGTTTGTATCTGATGACTGGATCAGTAATCATAACAAAAGAAAGAAAAAGAACACCTCCTCCCGTAAACCTGAGGCAAAATATGACACCGGTCAGAGTGCAAGTAAGAAGGCTCCAAATCCTGCAGGTGTGATGGTCATGTCCAATAAGTATGCAATTTTATCAGAGTCCAACGATGACAATTATGAGAAAGAGTTGAGGAAAATTGATGCTGAGTGTGACAGGGACATAGAGGACCACCCCCGCCAAAGCGGAAGCCCTTATCTGTAGAACCTCAGGTAGAATCTGACATGGACACCAGTGGTGGACAGAACATCTCTGACTCATGATGATGGCTGTTTCTCTGCTCCTTCTATATTGTGTTGTGATGGTGGGGTTCTCATTAACACTGACCTCCAGTAATGTCAATAGTATTAAGGCGAGGAGGACTAGACAAGCAGTGTATGAACATCTCACATATCTGGACACAGATGTCATCTTCCTGCAGGAGACACGACTGACATCTCTGGGGCTTATGAGAGAGGCTGAGAGGGAATGGCGGTCCGGTCCATCTTTCTGGTCGCTGGCTGTGGAGTCTTATGCCGGGGTCGCTGTCCTGTTTAACACCAATGATGTGACTGTGCATAGGATGACGGAGGTGGTCATGGGAAGATGTCTGGTCCTGGAAGTCACTATCCATGGTAGGCGACTCCGGCTTATTAACATCTATGGGCCACAGACGGTGACTGACAGGATCCATGTTGTGAATGGGTTTGAGATGAGTTCTGAGCAGAGGCTCCCTCTGGTGGTTACAAGCGGTACTGGTCTGTTCAGTGAAGATTGTGAGGACTGGGAATCAGGTGTTACTGACTGGTCTTATATAAGGGAGTCACCTTCCCATCAGGGTTGCCGGTGATCAATTGTTCTGGTCTGAATCCTTGATTCCAGTTTCCCTTGTAGCCTGCTGTGTCGTGTCTGCATCTCCTTCTAACAGATAAGACATTTTCTTCTTTTTGTTTCTGTGCTTGATTTTTGCATTTTGTCCTACACTTCTGTGGGGGCCTTCTGGGTCCCCTCAGGGGGCTTTTGCCC
The DNA here is from genome assembly GCA_033576555.1 of Oophaga sylvatica. Classification (NCBI taxonomy): domain Eukaryota; kingdom Metazoa; phylum Chordata; class Amphibia; order Anura; family Dendrobatidae; genus Oophaga; species Oophaga sylvatica. The sequence continues at coordinate 9,105 of JARQOD010013004.1, read as the reverse complement.
TCTCAGTTTAGTTCAGCCACTGATGTTTGTACTTTTGCTTTTTCCAGTTTTTTTCAGTGGCTGCTGTTTTGATTTTGTTACACCAGAGAGCTAATTTAGGTGGTAGAGGTCGTGTGATCTCAGGTGTTTTTGAAATTAGTAGAGTTGGTGCTTTCAGGGTTTTTTTTGGGATTGCAGTAAGTGTCCTTCCTATCCTTTTCTATTTAGTTAGTTTGGGCCCCAACGTTTGCTCATACTATTTTCTGTCTGTGTCAGTATTTCGTCTTGTCTAACCGCCATTACATGTTTGGGGGCTTGCTATTATCTTTGGGGTTCTGCTCCGGGGCAGATAGCTTTCCTATTTCTATCTTTAGGTGTAGTTAGTTTCTCAGGCTGTGACGAGGCGTCTAGGACCAACGTAGGAACGCTCCACGGCTGCCTCTAGTTGTGGTGGTTAGTCAGGGTACTGCAATCTCATAGATTCCAACTGCTCTGGTGTATTGCCTTTTTGCCTGCACTCCTCAGCTACCGAATCATAACAGTATCACCGGCCCAAAAAATTGAAAATTGTATGGTACTCACAGAAGGGAAAAAATATTGTGAAAGAAAAAAAAAAAAAAAAAGGGTTGTCAGAGTTGTCAGAGATATTTTTCTGTTTGTTGCATTTTTTTTTTTCCCTCTATATCTCTGGGTGCTGGGGAGGATTTTTTTTTTCTCTCAATGGAGTTTGCACAGTTGTCTGGCCGTGTGGATCAGCTTGCCACTGAGGTTCGGAGTATTGCTACCTATCTTGCTAGGTTGCCTGTTGTGGAACCTAGGATTCCCATGCCAGATTTGTTTTTAGGGGATCGAGCTAAGTTTCAGAATTTCAAAAATAATTGTAAATTGTTTTTTGCCTTAAAATCTAAGTCCTCAGGAAACGCAGCGCAGCAGGTTCAAATTGTCATCTCTCTCCTGCGCGGCGATCCTCAGGATTGGGCTTTTTCCCTGACACCTGGGGATCCTGTTTTGAGTGATGTTGATGCATTTTTTCAGGCTTTGGGGTTATTGTACGATGAGCCTAATGTCACTGATCAAGCTGAAAAAGCCTTGTTGGTATTAAATCAGGGGCTTGATGACGCTGAGTTATACTGTCAGAGATTCCGTAGGTGGGCAGTCCTGACCAAGTGGAATGACGACGCTTTGGCGGCCCTTTTTCGGAAGGGGCTGTCAGATAATGTAAAGGATGTTATGGTGGGATTCCCTGTCCCCTCTGGTCTCAATGATTCTATGTCATTAGCGATTCAAATTGACAGACGTTTGCGTGAGCGGAGAAGTATGCGTGGAATAGTGTTGCCTTGTGAACCTGCTTCTGAACCCATGCAGTGTGATAGAGTGGTGTCTGGGGCACAGCGTCATGAGTTTCGAAAGCGCAATGGGTTATGTTTCTACTGTGGTGATGCCTCTCATGCTATTTCAGTCTGCCCTAAGCGGGGAGGACGTTTTGCACGCTCAGTTGTCTTGGGTAGTGTTCAGACTAAGTTTTTACTAACTGTCACTCTGATATGCTCTCTGTCCTCATTTTCTGCTCAGGCTTTCGTTGATTCTGGAGCAGCTATTAACCTGATGGATTATGATTTTGCTAAACGTTGTGGGTTTCCCTTGATACCCCTACAGAAGTCTATTCCCCTTCTGGGGATCGATTCTACCCCTTTGGCTGAGAATAAACCTCAGTTCTCTACTCAGGTTATAATGAGGGTTGAACCTGATCATCAAGAGTGCTGCAAATTTTTGGTTCTGTATAATCTGCATGATATTATCGTACTGGGTTTCCCTTGGTTACAGTCTCATAATCCTGTTTTGGATTGGAAATCTGTGTCTGTAACCAGTTGGGGCTGCCAATGTGTTAATACCAACACTCCTGTTTTTTCTGCCTCCCCCCAGGCTCAGGATGTTCCTGACTTTTTGATTGATTTTTCTGATGTGTTTAGCGAAAGTAAATCTGCATCCTTGCCTCCCCATAGGAGCTATGACTGCGCTATTGAATTAGTGCCTGGTGGTAAATTCCCTAAAGGTCGCCTTTTTAACTTGTCTGTACCTGAACATGACGCTATGCGGTCTTATATCAAGGAGTCATTGGAGAAAGGTCATATCAGACCATCCTCTTCACCCTTAGGTGCCAGTTTTTTCTTTGTGGCCAAAAAGGATGGTTCATTAAGGCCGTGTATTGATTATCGTCTTTTGAATAATATTACTGTGAAATATCAATACCCGTTACCCTTGATTTCTGACCTGGTTTCCAGGGTGAAAAACGCTACTTGGTTTACCAAGCTTGACCTCAGGGGGGCATATAACCTTATTCGCATTAAGCACGGGGATGAATGGAAGACGGCATTCAATACCCCGGAGGGGCATTTTGAGTACCTTGTGATGCCCTTTGGGCTCACTAATGCTCCTTCTGTCTTCCAGTCCTTCATGAATGACATTTTCAGAGATTTTGTGGATAAATTTCTGATTGTTTATTTGGATGATATCTTGATTTTTTCCAATGACTGGGACTCTCATGTGAAACATGTTCGAACTGTATTCCAGATTTTGAGAGAGAATGCTCTGTATGTGAAGGGATCAAAGTGTCTTTTTGGCGTACAGAGGATCTCATTTCTGAGATTCATTTTGTCCCCATCTGTTATTGAAATGGACCCGGTCAAGGTTCAGGCCATCTGTGATTGGGTCCAACCTACTTCATTAAAGGCTCTTCAAAGATTTTTGGGTTTTGCCAATTTTTATCGTAAATTTATTGGTAATTTCTCGGTTATTGTTAAACCATTAACTGATTTGACCAAAAAGGGTTCTGATGTGGTGAATTGGCCTCCTGAGGCAGTCTCTGCATTTCAGGAACTTAAGCAGAGATTCACTTCTGCTCCTGTTCTACGGCAGCCTGATGTTTCTCTGCCATTTCAGGTGGAGGTTGATGCCTCTGAAATTGGGGCAGGTGCCGTTTTGTCCCAAAAAGATCCAGAGACCTCTAAAAATAACCCTTGTGCCTTTTTCTCTCGAAAATTTTCTCCTACTGAACGTAATTATGACGTGGTAATCGGGAGTTATTGGCCATGAAGTGGGCTTTTGAAGAGTGGAGACATTGGCTGGAGGGAGCCAAACATCGGGTGGTGGTCCTTACGGACCATAAGAATCTGGTTTATCTGGAATCTGCCAAGCGACTCAATCCTAGACAGGCCAGGTGGGCCTAGTTTTTCACACGTTTTAATTTTGTGGTTTCCTTTCTTCCTGGCACTAAGAATGTTAAGGCGGATGCTCTCTCGAGGAGTTTCCTTGCGGACTCTCCTGAGTTATCTGATCCTTCTGTTATTTTGAAAGAGGGTGTAGTTCTTTCCGCCATCTCACCCAATTTGAGACTTGCTCTGGAGGGGTGTCAGGAGGATAGGCCCGAGCGCTGCCCTGTTGGAAAATTGTTTGTCCCGGACCAGTGGAAAAAGAGTGTGATGTCTGAGATTCATTGTTCCGCGTTGGCTGGGCATCCCGGAATTTTTGGTACCAGAGACTTGGTTAGTCGGTCCTTTTGGTGGCCTACCTTGTCTCGTGATGTCAGGGAATTTGTGCAGTCCTGCGGGACTTGCTCTCGCTCCAAGCCTTGCTCTCGCTCTGGTGGTTTGTTGATGCCATTGCCTGTGCCCAAGAGACCATGGACCCATATCTCTATGGATTTCATTTCCGACCTTCCTGTTTCTCAGAGAATGACCGCCATCTGGGTGATTTGTGATAGGTTTTCCAAGATGATACATCTTGTGCCATTGCCTAAGTTGCCTTCCTCCTCTGAATTGGTGCCTTTGTTCCTTCAGCACGTGGTTCGTTTACACGGCATTCCTGAGAACATTGTGTCTGACAGAGGAGTCCAGTTTGTTTCCAGATTTTGGAGGACCTTTTGTTCTAAACTTGGTGTTCAATTGTCTTTCTCCTCGGCGTTTCATCCTCAGACCAATGGTCAAACTGAGAGAACAAACCAGACATTGGAGACTTATCTAAGATGCTTTGTGTCTGCTGATCAGGATGACTGGGTTTCTTTTTTGCCTTTGGCTGAGTTTGCTCTTAATAATAGGGCTAGCTCTGCCACTTTGATGTCTCCATTTTTCTGTAATTCTGGGTTTCACCCTCGATTTTCTTCGGGACAGACGGAGGCTTCTGTCTGTCCGGGTGTTGACTCTGTTGTGGAGCGTATGCAACAGATTTGGGACCAGGTAGTGGAGAGGTTGTCCCTCTCTCAAGAGAGGGCCCAGCGTTTTGCTAACCGGCATTGGACTGATGGTCCTCGGTTTAAAGTAGGGGACTTGGTATGGTTGTCCTCAAAAAATATTCCTATGAGAGTAGCATCACCTAAATTTAAGCCTAGGTTCATTGGACCTTATAAGATCATGGAGATTCTTAATCCTGTTTCTTTTCGTTTGCTTCTTCCAGGGACATTTAAGATCCATAATGTGTTCCACAAGTTCTTGTTGAAGAGGTTTGTTGAGCCAGTGGTTCCTGCTGCTGTGCCTCCTGACCCTGTTTTGGTTGAGGGCAATCTGGAGTATGTGGTTGAGAAAATATTAGATTCTCGTTTTTCTAGACGGAAACTCCAGTATTTGGTTAAGTGGAGAGGTTATGGTCAGGAAGACAATTCTTGGGTGTTTGCTTCGGACATCCATGCTAAGAGACTCATCCGTGCGTATCATAGAACTCATCCTGACCGATCTGGTTGCTCAAATGAGGGTTCGGTGACCCCTCCTCAAGGGGGGGTACTGTTGTGAATGGGTTTGAGATGAGTTCTGAGCAGAGGCTCCCTCTGGTGGTTACAAGCGGTACTGGTCTGTTCAGTGAAGATTGTGAGGACTGGGAATCAGGTGTTACTGACTGATCTTATATAAGGGAGTCACCTTCCCATCAGGGTTGCCGGTGATCAATTGTTCTGGTCTGAATCCTTGATTCCAGTTTCCCTTGTAGCCTGCTGTGTCGTGTCTGCATCTCCTTCTAACAGATAAGACATTTTCTTCTTTTTGTTTCTGTGCTTGATTTTTGCATTTTGTCCTACACTTCTGTGGGGGCCTTCTGGGTCCCCTCAGGGGGCTTTTGCCCTCTCAGTTTAGTTCAGCCACTGATGTTTGTACTTTTGCTTTTTCCAGTTTTTTTCAGTGGCTGCTGTTTTGATTTTGTTACACCAGAGAACTAATTTAGGTGGTAGAGGTCGTGTGATCTCAGGTGTTTTTGAAATTAGTAGAGTTGGTGCTTTCAGGGTTTTTTTGGGATTGCAGTAAGTACCCTTCCTATCCTTTTCTATTTAGTTAGTTTGGGCCCTAACGTTTGCTCATACTATTTTCTGTCTGTGTCAGTATTTCATCTTGTCTAACCGCCATTACATGTTTGGGGGCTTGCTATTATCTTTCGGGTTCTGCTCCGGGGCAGATAGCTTTCCTATTTCTATCTATAGGTGTAGTTAGTTTCTCAGGCTGTGACGAGGCGTCTAGGACCAACGTAGGAACGCTCCACGGCTGCCTCTAGTTGTGGTGGTTAGTCAGGGTACTGCAATCTCATAGATTCCAACTGCTCTGGTGTATTGCCTTTTTGCCTGCACTCCTCAGCTACCGAATCATAACAATCCAGCTGTTTAATGACGTCAAGCCTTACCTCTTCACTTCTCTTCCAGTGGTGATGGCGGGGGACTTTAATGCCATACTGACATCAGGTGACAGCTCTTCAGGCAGGACAGTGACCAGGGACGGAAAGGTCCTACATAACATCATAACGCAGGCTGGACTGACTGACGTTTTCACACAGGGAGGTCGACAGCCAAAATTCACGTATTCATGTTCCAACAGGAGCAGTAGGATAGATTTTGCTTTTGTGAGTCCTACTGAGGCTGTCAGCACCCTAAGTGAGAAGGTCGTCCCTTACTCTGATCACCTCGCCTTGTGCTTTTGTCTGGGGACCTCTAACCGTCCGGACATTGGTAGAGGGTTGTGGAAGCTCAATTCCAGTCTTCTGGATGATGCCTGTGTTCAGAGTCGTGTCCACTCCCTTATCCAGCTTCATCTAGACAGGGTTGACTTCTATGACAACATGACCGACTGGTGGGAGGACGTCAAGGAGGATATCAGATACCTCTTAAAGAGACTGTCAGTTAATAAAGGGAGGAATAAGTACAGCCAGTACCTAAAGCTGCGCAAAGAATTGGAGTCACTGTATTCGGCGGGTGGGATGACAAAGTGAAGATCGACCGGCTGAAATCTGAGATAAGGCAGTATCAGTATAGCCGGTACACCTCTCTGGTTCTTGAACGGGATTATGGGTCCTTAGGGGCCCCTGATCCCTTTGAGAATTGCAGGGAGAGGGTGGCCAAAAAAATGGTCACAGGTCTCATTGACTCCCAGGGTGTATTGCAGGATTCACCGGAGGGTATCCTGGAGGTGGTGAGATCTTACTATGCTGACTTGTTTCAGAGGAAAGTTTTGGATAAAGATAAGATGACTCAATTCTTGGAGGCAACTCCAGTGCCTGATACTAATGATCTGGACTTTTCTCCTTTGACAGCAGAATTAACGGTGGAGGAAGTTAAGGAGGCTATTGATAAATTATATCTGAAGAAGGCACCAGGTCCAGATGGTATAACAGCAGAATTCTATAAGAAATTCAGAGACCTCCTGGCTCCAATCCTCGTGGATGTGTATAGAAATTGTCTAGAAAATCACCTGATGCCTCCATCCATGAGAGTGTCCTCGTTAATTCTGCTATCTAAAGGTAAAGAGCCGAGCGACATCAAGAACTGGAGGCCGATTGCCCTCTTGAATGTAGATAGGAAGATAGGTTTGGTGTTCTGTCTGAGTCTGACGGTGATTTTGAGGATGACCTTAGAAGAATTGACGCAGAGTTTGATAGGGATGTAGAGGACTGTCCTCCGCCCAAGCGGAAGCCATTACCTGAGGGCTCTCGGGTAGAGTCTGAAATGGAGACCGGTGGTGACCAGAATAACTCCGACTCAGATCTGTGACGCTGTCAACCACATAATGTCCGACCCCAGATAGATAAAATCATTAGGAAAATTAGGAAATGTTAAGTTATGGAAGGATGTGTCACTGGGTTGAAATATGATGTTTTTTTGTTTTTTTTTTCCAACCAGGTGTATGGACTCTTTAAGATAATTTTATATGCATAATCCGGATATGTAATGTATGTACAATCCAAGTGAATTTATTTTTGTATTACTGGAGGAATGTCAGTATATTTGTATTTGTTTGGTTTTTACAATAAAAATTGCCCCTACGTACAAGAATATAACTACTATAATACTGCCCCTATGTACAAGAACATAACTGCTATAATACTGCCTCTATGTACAAGAATATAACTACTATAATACTGCTCTATATACAAGAATATAACTACTGTAATACTGCCCTACGTACAAGAATATAACTACTATAATACTGCTCCTATGTACAAGAATATAACTACTATAATACTGCCCCTATGTACAAGAATATAACTACTGTAATACTGCCCCTACATACAAGAATATAACTACTATAATACTGCTCCTATGTACAAGAATATAACTACTATAATACTGACCCCTATGTACAAGACTATAACTACTAAAATACTGCTCTTATGTACACAAATATAAATAATATAATACTGCCCCTATGCACAAGACTATAATTTCCCTTACGTACAAGAATATAACTACTATAATACTGCCCCAATGTAAAAGAATATAACTACTATAATACTGCTCTGATGTACAAGAATATAGCGACTATAATACTGCCCCTATGTAGAAGAATATAACGACTATATTACTGCCCCTATGTAGAAGAATATAACTACTATAATACTGCTCCCTATGTACAAGAATATAACTACTATAATACTGCTCCCCATGTGCGAGACTATAACTACTATAATACTGCCACTATGTACAAGAATATAACTACTATAATACTGCCCCTATGTACAAGAATATAACTACTATAATATTGTTCCCATTTGTACAAGAATATAATTACAATAATACTGAACCTATGTATAATAATAAAACTACTATAATACTGCTCTTATGTACACAAATATAATTAATATAATACTGCCCCTATGTACAAGAATATAACTACTATAATACTGCTCCCTATGTACAAGAATATACCTACTATATAACTATACTAACTAATATAATACTGCCCCTATATACAAGAATACACAGTTATTACTATAATACTGCCCCTATGTACAAGAATATAACTACTATAATACTGCCCCTATGCACAAGAATATAACTATTATAATACTGCTCCTGTGTACAAGAATATAACTACTATAATACTGCTCTATGTACAAGAATATAACTACTGTAATACTGCCCCTACATACAAGAATATAACTACTATAATACTGCTCTACGTACAAGAATATAACTACTGTAATACTGCCTCTACGTACAAGAATATAACTACTATAAATGCTCCTATGTACTAGAATATAACTACTATAATACTGCCCCTATGTACAAGAATATAACTACTTAATACTGCCCCTATGTACAAGAATATAACTACTATAATACTGCCCCTATGTACAAGAATATAACTACTATAATACTGCCCCTATGTACAAGAATATAACTACTATAATACTGCTCCTATGTACAAGAATATAACTACTATAATACTGCTCTATGTACAAGAATATAACTACTGTAATATTGCCCCTACGTACAAGAATATAACTACTATAATACTGCTCTATATACAAGAATATAACTACTGTAATACTGCCCCTACGTACAAGAATATAACTACTATAATACTGCTCCTATGTACAAGAATATAACTACTATAATACTGCCCCTATGTACAAGAATATAACTACTGTAATACTGCTCCTACATACAAGAATATAACTACTATAATACTGCTCTATGTACAAGAATATAACTACTGTAATACTGCCCCTATGTACAAGAATATAACTACTATAATACTGCCCCCTATGTACAAGAATATAACTACTATAATACTGCCCCTATGTACAAGAATATAACTACTATAATACTGCTCCTATGTACAAGAATATAACTACTATAATACTGCCCCTATGTACAAG
>JARQOD010013003.1:0-17466 GCA_033576555.1 Oophaga sylvatica | reverse complement strand
TTTGAGCCGTTCATCATGGCGGTGTCTGGGAGGGAAGAAAAGTCTGATTACACCATTACCGGGTGCCAAGGCGCTGTGGTGCATGGCGGCAGAAGTGCCCCTCCTACCTCCCCCATACAGTGGTCACTAGGGAAGATACGAGAATAAAGACCCCCATACACATTAGAAAAGAGGGCTAAACTCTGACCACCATTGGCTGCACATTGATGAAGCAGCAAGTGCTGATGACATAGCAGCGAGCGGGGGTGGGGGGCAGACAGCAGCAACAAGGGGCGGAGGGGAGAGACAGCAGGGAGAGTCGGGAGGTGGGAGTCACAGCAGCGAGCGTAGTAATCGAGGGAGAACCAGCAGCAACAACAACAAGGGGCGTAACAGCAGGGATAGTCGGGAGGTGGGAGTCACAGCATCGAGCGAAGTAAGCGAGGAGAGAACCAGTAGCAACAAGAGGCGAGACAGCAGGGAGAGTCGGGAGTCACAGCAGCGAGCGGAGAAAGCGAGGGGAGAACCAGCAGCAACAACAAGGGGCGTAACAGCAGGGAGAGTCGGGAGGTGGGAGTCACGGCAGTGAGCAGAGTAAGCGAGGGGAGAACCAGCAGCAACAAGGGGCGAGACAGCAGGGAGAATCAAGAGGTGGGAGTCACAGCGGCGAGCTGAGTAAGCGAGGGGAGAACCAGCAGCAACAACAAGGGGAGTAACAGCAGGGAGAGTCGGGAGTTGGGAGTCACAGCGGCGAGCTGAGTAAGCGAGGGGAGAACCAGCAGCAACAACAAGGGGAGTAACAGCAGGGAGAGTCGGGAGGTGGGAGTCACAGCAGCAAGCGGAGAAAGCGAGGGGAGAACCAGCAGCAACAACAAGGGGAGTAACAGCAGGGAGAGTCGGGAGGTGGGAGTCACAGCGGCAAGCTGAGTAAGCGAGGGGAGAACCAGCAGCAACAAGGGGCGAGACAGCAGGGAGAGTCGGGAGTCACAGCAGCGAGCGGAGAAAGCGAGGGGAGAACCAGCAGCAACAACAAGGGGCGTAACAGCAGGGAGAGTCGGGAGGTGGGAGTCACGGCAGTGAGCAGAGTAAGCGAGGGGAGAACCAGCAGCAACAAGGGGCGAGACAGCAGGGAGAATCAAGAGGTGGGAGTCACAGCGGCGAGCTGAGTAAGCGAGGGGAGAACCAGCAGCAACAACAAGGGGAGTAACAGCAGGGAGAGTCGGGAGTTGGGAGTCACAGCGGCGAGCTGAGTAAGCGAGGGGAGAACCAGCAGCAACAACAAGGGGAGTAACAGCAGGGAGAGTCGGGAGGTGGGAGTCACAGCAGCAAGCGGAGAAAGCGAGGGGAGAACCAGCAGCAACAACAAGGGGAGTAACAGCAGGGAGAGTCGGGAGGTGGGAGTCACAGCGGCAAGCTGAGTAAGCGAGGGGAGAACCAGCAGCAACAAGGGGCGAGACAGCAGGGAGAGTCTGGAGGTGTGAGTCACAGCATCGAGCGAAGTAAGCAAAGGGGAGAACCAGCAGCAACAACAAGGGGCGAGACAGCAGGGAGAGTCAGGAGGTGGGAGTCACAGCATCGAGCGGAGAACCAGCAGCAACAACAAGGGGCGAGACAGTAAGCGAGGGGAGAACCAGCAGCAACAACAAGGGGCGTAACAGCAGGGAGAGTCGGGAGGTGGGAGTCACAGCGGCGAGCAGAGTGAGCGAAAGGAGAACCAGCAGCAACAACAAAAGGCGAGACAGCAGGGAGAGTCGGGAGCTGGGAGTCACAGCGGTGAGCTGAGTAAGTGAGGGGAGAACCAGCAGCAACAACATGGGGTGAGACAGCAGGGAGAGACGGGAGGTGGGAGTCACAGCAGCGAGCGGAGTAAGCTGAGGGAGAACCAGCACCAAGAACCGAGAGTTGGGGGGTGAGGGGATAGACAGCAGCGGCTAGGGGAGAGAGCAAGCACCGAGATTTGGGGGCGATGGGAGAAGGGGAGACAGCAGCAAGCACCGAGAGTTGGGGGCGAGGGGAGACAGCAGCAAGCACTGAGGGTTGGGGGCGAGGGAAGAGACAGCAGCAAGCACCGAGAGTTGGGTGGCGAGAGGAGAGACACAGCAGCACCAACAAGGGGCGAGGGGAGAGACAGCAGCAAGCACCGAGAGTTGGGGGCGAGGGAAGAGACAGCAGCAAGCACCGAGAGTTGGGGGCGAGGGAAGAGACAGCAGCAAGCACCGAGTTGGGGAGCGAGAGGAGAGACACAGCAGCACCAACAAGGGGCGAGGGGAGAGACAGCAGCAGGCACAGAGAGTTGGGGGCGAGGGAAGAGACAGCAGCAAGCACCGAGAGTTGGGGGCGAGGGAAGAGACAGCAGCAAGCACCGAGAGTTGGGGGCGAGGGAAGAGACAGAAGCAAGCACCGAGAGTTGGGGGCGAGAGGAGAGACACAGCAGGACCAACAAGGGGCGAGACAGCAGCAAGCACAGAGTTGGGGGCGAGGGAAGAGACAAAAGCAAGCACCGAGAGTTGGGGAGCGAGAGGAGACACACCGCAGCACCAACAAGGGGCGAGGGGAGTGACAGCAGCAGGCACCGAGAGTTGGGGGCAAGGGAAGAGACAGCAGCAAGCACCGAGAGTTGGGGCCGAGGGAAGAGACAGCAGCACAAACAAGGGGTGAGGGGAATGACAGCAGCAGGCACCGAGAGCTGGGGGCGAGGGAAGAGACAGCAGCAAGCAAAGAGAGTTGGGGGACGAGAGGAGAGACACAGCAGCACCAACAAGGGGCGAGGGGAGAGACAGAAGCAGGCACCGAGAGTTGGGGGCAAGGGAAGAGACAGCAGCAAGCACCGAGAGTTGGGGGGCGAGAGGAGAGACACAGCAGGGCCAACAAGGGGCGAGACAGCAGCAAGCACCGAGAGTTGGGGGCGAGGGAAGAGACAGCAGCACCAACAAGGGGTGAGGGGAGAGACACAGCAGCAACAACAAGGGGCGAGGGGAAAGGAAGAGACAGCAGCAAGCTCGAGAGTTGGTGGCGAGGGAAGAGTCACAGCAGCACAAACAAGGGGCGATGGGACAGACACAGCAGCACAAAAAAGGGGGGTGAGGGGACGACAGCAGGGAGAGTCGGGAGGGGGAGTCACAGCAGCGAGCGGCGCGGGAGGGGGACGACAGCAGCGAGCGGCGGGGGGGGGGGACGACAGCAGCGAGCGGCGCGGGGGGGGGGGACGACAGCAGCGAGCGGCGCGGGGGGGGGACGACAGCAGCGAGCGGCGCGGGGGGGGGACGACAGCAGCGAGCTGGCGGGGGGGGGACGACAGCAGCGGCGCGGGGACGACAGCAGCGGCGGGCGGGGGGGGGGGGACGACAGCAGCGAGCGGCGCGGGGGGGGGACGACAGCAGCGAGCGGCGCGGGGGGGGGGGGACGACAGCAACGAGCGGCGCGGGGGGGACGACAGCAGCGAGCGGCGCGGGGGGGGGACGACAGCAGCGAGCGGCGCGGGGGGGGGACGACAGCAGCGAGCGGCGCGGGGGGGGGGACGACAGCAGCGAGCGGCGCGGGGGGGGACGACAGCAGCGAGCGGCGCGGGTGGAGGACGACAGCAGCGAGCGGCGTGGGGGGGGGGGGACAGCAGCGAGCGGCGCGGGGGGGGGACGACAGCAGCGAGCGGCGCGGGGGGAGGGACGACAGCAGCGAGCGGCGCGGGGGGAGGGACGACAGCAGCGAGCGGAGAACCAGCAGCAACAACGAGGGGCGAGACAGTAAGCGAGGGAGAACCAGCAGCAACAACAAGGGGCGCAACAGCAGGGAGAGTCGGGAGGTGGGAGTCACAGCGGCGAGCAGAGTGAGCGAAAGGAGAACCAGCAGCAACAACAAAAGGCGAGACAGCAGGGAGAGTCGGGAGCTGGGAGTCACAGCGGTGAGCTGAGTAAGTGAGGGGAGAACCAGCAGCAACAACATGGGGTGAGACAGCAGGGAGAGACGGGAGGTGGGAGTCACAGCAGCGAGCGGAGTAAGCTGAGGGAGAACCAGCACCAAGAACCGAGAGTTGGGGGTGAGGGGATAGACAGCAGCGGCTAGGGGAGAGAGCAAGCACCGAGATTTGGGGGCGATGGGAGAAGGGGAGACAGCAGCAAGCACCGAGAGTTGGGGGCGAGGGGAGACAGCAGCAAGCACTGAGGGTTGGGGGCGAGGGAAGAGACAGCAGCAAGCACCGAGAGTTGGGTGGCGAGAGGAGAGACAGCAGCACCAACAAGGGGCGAGGGGAGAGACAGCAGCAAGCACCGAGAGTTGGGGGCGAGGGAAGAGACAGCAGCAAGCACCGAGAGTTGGGGGCGAGGGAAGAGACAGCAGCAAGCACCGAGTTGGGGAGCGAGAGGAGAGACACAGCAGCACCAACAAGGGGCGAGGGGAGAGACAGCAGCAGGCACAGAGAGTTGGGGGCGAGGGAAGAGACAGCAGCAAGCACCGAGAGTTGGGGGCGAGGGAAGAGACAGCAGCAAGCACCGAGAGTTGGGGGCGAGGGAAGAGACAGAAGCAAGCACCGAGAGTTGGGGGCGAGAGGAGAGACACAGCAGGACCAACAAGGGGCGAGACAGCAGCAAGCACAGAGTTGGGGGCGAGGGAAGAGACAAAAGCAAGCACCGAGAGTTGGGGAGCGAGAGGAGACACACCGCAGCACCAACAAGGGGCGAGGGGAGTGACAGCAGCAGGCACCGAGAGTTGGGGGCAAGGGAAGAGACAGCAGCAAGCACCGAGAGTTGGGGCCGAGGGAAGAGACAGCAGCACAAACAAGGGGTGAGGGGAATGACAGCAGCAGGCACCGAGAGCTGGGGGCGAGGGAAGAGACAGCAGCAAGCAAAGAGAGTTGGGGGACGAGAGGAGAGACAGCAGCACCAACAAGGGGCGAGGGGAGAGACAGAAGCAGGCACCGAGAGTTGGGGGCAAGGGAAGAGACAGCAGCAAGCACCGAGAGTTGGGGGGCGAGAGGAGAGACACAGCAGGGCCAACAAGGGGCGAGACAGCAGCAAGCACCGAGAGTTGGGGGCGAGGGAAGAGACAGCAGCACCAACAAGGGGTGAGGGGAGAGACACAGCAACAACAAGGGGTGAGGGGAAAGGAAGAGACAGCAGCAAGCTCGAGAGTTGGTGGCGAGGGAAGAGTCACAGCAGCACAAACAAGGGGCGATGGGACAGACACAGCAGCACCAAAAAGGGGTGAGGGGACCGACAGCAGGGAGAGTCGGGAGGTGGGAGTCACAGCAGCGAGCGGCGCGGGAGGGGGACGACAGCAGCGAGCGGCGCGGGGGGGGGGGGGACGACAGCAGCGAGCGGCGCAGGGGGGGGGACGACAGCAACGAGCGGCGCGGGGGGACGACACCAGCGAGCGGCGCGGGGGGGGGGGGAACGACGACAGCAGCGAGCGGCGCGGGGGGGGGACGACGACAGCAGCGAGCGGCGCGGGGGGGGACGACAGCAGCGAGCGGCGCGGGGGGGGGGGACGACAGCAGCGAGCGGCGCGGGAGGGGGGGACGACAGCAGCGAGCGGCGCGGGGGGGTGACGACAGCAGCGAGCGGCGCGGGGGGGGGACGACAGCAGCGAGCGGCGCGGGGGGGGACGACAGCAGCGAGGGCCGGCGGCGGGGGGGGACGACAGCAGCGAGCGGCGCGGGGGGGGGACAGCAGCGAGCGGCGCGGGGGGGGGGACGACAGCAGCGAGAGGCGCGGGGGGGGGACGACAGCAGCGAGAGGCGCGGGGGGGGGGGGACGACAGCAGCGAGAGGCGCGGGGGGGGGGGACGACAGCAGCGAGAGGCGCGGGGGGGGACGACAGCAGCGGAGGCGCGGGGGGGGGGACGACAGCAGCGAGCGGCGCGAGGGGGTGACGACAGCAGCGAGCGGCGCGGGGGGACGACAGCAGCGAGCGGCGCGGGGGGACGACAGCAGCGAGCGGCGCGGGGGGACGACAGCAGCGAGCGGCGCGGGGGGGACGACAGCAGCGAGCGGCGCGGGGGGGGGACGACAGCAGCGAGCGGCGGGGGGGGGACGACAGCAGCGAGCGGCGCGGGGGGGGGGGGGACGACAGCAGCGAGCGGCGCGGGGGGGGTACGACAGCAGCGAGCGGCGCGCGGGGGGACGACAGCAGCGAGCGGCGCGGGGGGGGACGACAGGAGCGAACGGCGCGGGGGGGGGGGACGACAGCAGCGAGCGGCGCGCGGGGGGACGACAGCAGCGAGCGGCGCGGGGGGGGGGGACGACAGCAGCGAGCGGCGCGGGGGGGGGGACGACAGCAGCGAGCGGCGCGCGGGGGGACGACAGCAGCGAGCGGCGCGGGGGGGGGACGACAGCAGCGAACGGCGCGGGGGGGGGGACGACAGCAGCGAACGGCGCGGGGGGGGGACGACAGCAGCGAGCGGCGCGGGGGGGGGACAGCAGCGAGCGGCGCGGGGGGGGGGGGACGACAGCAGCGAGCGGCGCGGGGGGGGACAGCAGCGAGCGGGGTACGCAAGGGGAGAAATAGCAGCAACAACAAGGGGCATGTGGAGACAGCAGCAAGCGCCGAGAGTTAGGGGTGACGGAAGAGACACAGCAACAAGGAGCGAGGGGAGACAGCAGCACCAATTCACCAGAAGCGCCTGATATCTGCAAGTCTCCAACCACATCCTGCACACCGCCAGCACAGGAAGCCACAGGTGGCAGCATCCAAGCATCTCAGAGCCGCCGTGAGACGAGTCCTCCAGGCAGGGCTGGAGCGGGTATCAGAGGACGCCTCACCAAAATATGCAGCAGAACCTCAATGATGTAGAAGCTACGGCCGTCAGCTCTGAGGCTCCTGTACGGCACTGAACAGACGGCCGACCCCGTCACCAGGGCCATGGAGTAGAGATTTGGCTTACCGACTCCACAGCCCTGCCTGTTACAACAGCCGTGATGGAGCCTTCTGCTGGCTGTTGTAACCAAATAGACAGCTCAGTAATCAATACACAACTGTATGAGGACGATTCTCTGGGAATGTCATAAATGGGGAAGACGACAACACCCGAATAACTAGGGGGAACCACTCGGGAGACCACTATAGACATTTGAGGACCCCCGTGACACGCTGTGTAAGTGTTGTGCCCTTCTTTCCCTCTGGCATCAATGAGTTAGAGGCAAGCACCGGCAATGGCCAGGTAACGGGCAGCACAAATGCCGTGATGTTTGCAGGGGACCAGTGATGTGTAACGTTAAGAGGGTCTATCAACCAAGCAACTGATCAAAGTGCCCTCCGCCATGGTGATCAGTGGGGACACCTATCAGTCGGTGCTCAGTGTGACTGTAGCGCCACCACAGGGGAAATGCAGCATTACACAGCGTTCATTCATATCAATGGGTTGTCTCTGATGCAGGATGTGGAGGATGCGTGTCCCCTTCTGTTCAGGAGCCTCATCTCTTGACCAGAAGACCGGTTTTACAAAACCATAGAGACCTAATGACCGTGTACCAAAAATACGTTTATATACCAGACTCCTCCTGATGAAGCCCAATGATCGGTGAAACGCACAGAAGTGTCGTGCGATCCTGACCACCAGTCCAGTCACATCAGGGTCAATGTAACAAGATGTTTAGAGGGTTAATAGGAAATTGTTCTCCTTACTGCGACTACTACAGGTTCTAAAGGGATATATATACACTGCTCAAATAAAGGGAACACTGAAACACCACAATGTAACTCCAAGTCCATCACTTCTGTGAAATCATCCAGTCCAGTTACGAAGCAACACTGATTGTGAATCAGTTTCTCCTGCTGTTGTGCAAATGGAACAGACAACAGGTAGAAATGATTGGCAATTAGCAAGAGAACCCCTATAAAGAAGCGATTCTGCAGGGGGTGACCACAGACCATTTCTCTGCTCTCATCCTTTTTGGCTGTTTTGGTCACTTTTACATTTAGTCATTGCTCTCACCCCAAGAGGTACAGTAGTATGAGGCAGTGTCTAGATTCAACAGAAGCTGCTCAGGTAGTGCAGCTCATCCAGGATGGCACATCAATGCGAGCTGTGGCAAGAAGAGTAGCTGTCTGTCAGCACAGTGTCCAGAGCAGATACCAGAAGGCAGGCCAGTACACCAGGAGACGTGTAGGGGACTGTAGGAGGGCAACAACCCAGCAGCAGGACCGCTACCTCCGCCTTTGTGCAAGGAGGAACAGGAGGAGCACTGCCAGAGCCCTGCAAAATAACCTCCAGCAGGCGAATGCTCAAACTGTCAGAAACACCATGAGGGGGGCAAGCAGGCCTGACGTCCACAATTGGCTGTTGTGGTTACAGCCCAACATTGTGAGGGAGATTGCCATTGCCAGACAACACCAAGATTGGCAGATTCAACATTGGCGCCCTGTGCTCTTCACGGATGAGAGCAGGTTCACACTGAGCACATGTGACAGACGTGACAGTCTGGTGACGCCGTGGAGAACATTGTGCTGCTTGTAACATCCTTCAGCATGACCGGTTTGGCAGTGGGTCAGTAATGGTGTGGGGTGGCATTTCTTTGGAGGGCCACACAGCCCTCCATGTGCTCGCCAGAGGTAGCCTGACTGCTATTAGGCACCGAGATGAGATCCTCAGACCCCTTGTGAGACCATATGCTGGTGCGGTTGGCCCTGGGTTCCTCCTAATGCAGGACAATGCTAGACCTCATGAGGCTGGAGTGTGTCAGCAGTACCTGCAAGATGAAGGCATTGAAGCTATGGACTGGCCCGCCCGTTCCCCAGACCTGAATCCGATTGAGCACATCTGGGACATCATGTCTCGCTCCATCCACCAACGTCACGTTACACCAGACTTTACAAAATGCTTTAATCCAGGTCTGGGAGGAGATCCCTCAGGACATCCGCTGCCTCATCAGGAGCATGCCCAGGCGTTTTAGGGAGGTCATACAGGCAAGTGGAGGCACACACACTACTGAGCATCATTTCCTTGTGTTGAGTCATTCCCACTGTTATGGTGAGTTACATTGATTATTTTCATGTTATATTGTTCTTATTGCATTCCACTATGTAAGGAATAAAGATTTGCCACTAATGTTTCATTCAGTGATATGTAGGATGTGGGAGCGGAGTGTTACCTTTATTTTTTTTTGAGCGGTGCATATTATTATTCTGCACAATCACTTGGATGGCGGTTGCCCCTCCAGCCTGGACCATTACCACTGTGTGACACATGGCAGGACCATCAGTCTACATGGGACTACGTACGTTATGAGGGAATTTTTTCCCGCTCCTTTACATTAGTCTTGTTGTGAGGCGGCCACTGTTGCTATGCTATGGTGACCTGGAACTGTGGGTGCCTTTTCTGGCAGGCCATACCCCGCGAGGCCGCATCTCGGAGGCCGTACCCCGCAGGCCGCATCTCGGAGGCCGTACCCCGCGAGGCCGCATCTCGGAGGCCGTACCCCGCGAGGCCCCATCTCGGAGGCCGTACCCCGCGAGGCCCCATCTCGGAGGCCGTACCCCGCGAGGCCCCATCTCGGAGGCCGTACCCCGCGAGGCCGCATCTCGGAGGCCGTACCCCGCGAGGCCGCATCTCGGAGGCCGTACCCCGCGAGGCCGCATCTCGGAGGCCGTACCCCGCGAGGCCGCATCTCGGAGGCCGTACCCGCGAGGCCGCATCTCGGAGGCCGTACCCCGCGAGGCCGCATCTCGGAGGCCGTACCCCGCGAGGCCGCATCTCGGAGGCCGTACCCCGCGAGGCCGCATCTCGGGAGGCCGTACCCCGCGAGGCCGCATCTCAGAGGCCGTACCCCGCGAGGCCGCAACTCAGAGGCCGTACCGCGCATCTCAGAGGCCGTACCGCGCATCTCAGAGGCCGTACCCCGCGAGGCCGCATCTCAGAGGCCGTACCCGCGAGGCCGCATCTCAGAGGCCGTACCCCGCGAGGCCGCATCTCAGAGGCCGTACCCCGCGAGGCGCATCTCAGAGGCCGTACCCCGCATCTCAGAGGCCGTACCCCGCATCTCAGAGGCCGTACCCCGCATCTCAGAGGCCGTACCCCGCATCTCAGAGGCCGTACCCCGCATCTCAGAGGCCGTACCCCGCATCTCAGAGGCCGTACCCCGCATCTCAGAGGCCGTACCCCGCATCTCAGAGGCCGTACCCGCATCTCAGAGGCCGTACCCCGCATCTCAGAGGCCGTACCCCGCATCTCAGAGGCCGTACCCCGCATCTCAGAGGCCGTACCCCGCATCTCCAGAGGCCGTACCCCGCGAGGCCGCATCTCAGAGGCCGTACCCCGCGAGGCCGCATCTCAGAGGCCGTACCCCGCGAGGGCCGCATCTCAGAGGCCGTACCCCGCGAGGCCGCATCTCAGAGGCCGTACCCCGCGAGGCCGCATCTCAGAGGCCGTACCCCGCGAGGCCGCATCTCAGAGGCCGTACCCCGCGAGGCCGCATCTCAGAGGCCGTACCCCGCGAGGCCGCATCTCAGAGGCCGTACCCCGCGAGGCCGCATCTCAGAGGCCGTACCCCGCGAGGCCGCATCTCAGAGGCCGTACCCCGCGAGGCCGCATCTCAGAGGCCGTACCCCGCGAGGCCGCATCTCAGAGGCCGTAACCCCGCGAGGCCGTACCCCGCGAGGCCGCATCTCAGAGGCCGTACCCCGCGAGGCCGCATCTCAGAGGCCGTACCCCGCGAGGCCGCATCTCAGAGGCCGTACCCGCGGAGGCCGCATCTCAGAGGCCGTACCCCGCGAGGCCGCATCTCAGAGGCCGTACCCCGCGAGGCCGCATCTCAGAGGCCGTACCCGCGAGGCCGCATCTCAGAGGCCGTACCCCGCGAGGCCGCATCTCAGAGGCCGTACCCCGCGAGGCGCATCTCAGAGGCCGTACCCGCGAGGCCGCATCTCAGAGGCCGTACCCCGCAGAGGCCGCATCTCAGAGGCCGTACCCGCGAGGTCGCATCTGAGAGGTCGTACCCGCGAGGCCGCATCTGAGAGGTCGTACCCAGCATCTGAGAGGTCGTACCCCACGAGGCCGCATCTGAGAGGTCGTACCCCGCGAGGCCGCATTGAGAGGTCGTACCCAGCATCTGAGAGGTCGTACCCCGCGAGGCCGCATCTGAGAGGTCGTACCCCGCGAGGCCGCATCTGAGAGGTCGTACCCAGCATCTGAGAGGCCGTACCCGCAAGGTCGCATCTGAGAGGTCGTACCCCGCTAGGCCGCATCTGAGAGGTCGTACCAGCATCTGAGAGGTCGTACCCCACGAGGCCGCATCTGAGAGGTCGTACCCCACGAGGCCGCATCTGAGAGGTCGTACCCCACGAGGCCGCATCTGAGAGGTCGTACCCCACGAGGCCGCATCTGAGAGGTCGTACCCACGAGGCCGCATCTGAGAGGTCGTACCCCACGAGGCCGCATCTGAGAGGTCGTACCCCACGAGGCCGCATCTGAGAGGTCGTACCCCACGAGGCCGCATCTGAGAGGCCGTACCCCACGAGGCCGCATCTGAGAGGCCGTACCCAGCATCTGAGAGGACGTACCCCATGAGGCTGCATCTGAGAGGTCGTACCCCACGAAGCCGCATCGGAGAGGCCGTACCCCACGAGGCCGCATCTGAGAGGTCGTACCCAACTCGCTTGTGCAGCCGCTTATTATTTGCGAATAAACAGTTGAACGTTAGGCCGTGCAGATGTATGGAGATGCCGCCGCATGCGTCGTTTTGACGGTGCAGTCACCGCAACATGTTGCATTTTGTTGTGTTCGCCGCACCGTTAAAACGACGCATGCGGCGACATCCGCATACATCTGCACGGCCTGCATACCTAATGTTAAATATAGGTACGCAGGCCGCATGCAGACACAGGCGGAGCTGACCGGAGGAGGTCCGCAGCCCTCCATCTGCAAATGTGAACCCAGCCTAAGAGAAGTATTAAGGGGGTGTCCAGCACAGACATCGATATGTCACACCAGTGGGGGTCCGGCACCCCCCACTTATCAGCGGAGGTAGACAGTGAGAGCAGCACATCTCCGCGCAGTGGCAGTTCTCAGTACTGCATTTCCTATAGAAGTGAACGATCCACGCTAAATTCACACTGCTGATAAATGGGGGTTGCGGGACCCCAGCGATGTAATCAAGGTGACCTAAACGGCCAGGACAGCCCCTTAATGGAGCAGATCTGCGGCAGCGGCTGCCATCCTCTCTGGACTGATGTGATCTTGTGAATGGTCCGAGTAGTTACACTGCCACACTGTGCACCATGTTTGGGCCTGGACTCGCGGACCCTCATCCTCCGCAGACGACACAACGGGATTTCTGTCCTGAGGTCACAAACGACCCACGAAATGCACAGGACTACGAGAGGTGGCGGTGGCCGCTGCACCCGCTCCTGTGCAGAGGAGCCGCCTCATCACTATACAGAGGAGAAAGAGGATATTACACCAAACTACAACCCCCAGCCTGCCCCGATGGGGGGAAGACTACGAGCCCCAGTCTGCCCCGACCGGGAGACTACAACACCCAGCCTTCCCCAACCGGGGGGGGGAAAGACTGGAAGACTACAACCCCCAGCCTGCCCCAACCTTGAGACTACAACCCCCAGCCTGCCCATAGTCTAAATACATCTGGACCAGGGGCCGCTGACTGAAGCACACTGCTGTAGAAGGAAGGCACGCCAGATTATGCTGGGGGTTGTAGTTCTAAACAAACTGGGGGCTTTTGTAACTACTACAACTCCCAGCAGGCCGTGGTAGCAGAAGACCGCATACTGGGAGTTGTAGTCCTGCCAGTGTGTATTATTACTGCAGCAGCTTTCTGGCTGTTGCATCCTTTGATAGATGCCGTGGCATGCTATGAGGTAAATGTGTATCACCACAGCAGCTCTCCAGCTGACACAGAACTACAACTCCCAGCAGCCCTATACAGGGGGCACATGTATTACAGCAGCAGCTCTCCAGCTGACACAGAACTACAACTCCCAGCAGCCGCGGGCTGTAGCTGCAGTGGTGTGCTGGGAGTTGTAGTGCTCCGCGGGGGCCGCGGCCCGGAGCACATGTCTGTGCGGAGCCGATAACCGCCATGTTGGTGCTCACACAAGTTTCCCGTCGGCTTTCCGCAGAGCCCGCACACGGCCCGGCAGTGGGCCCGGACCTACCTCGGCTCTCCACACCTACCGCTCGGGCCTGTGCTGCTGGCTCTCGTCCCCCCCACGGTTAGCGCTGCTCGTCCTGTACGCGCGGCCTGCTGCCTGACTGACACCTCCGCGTTCTGCTCACCGCCTCCTGCACCGAGCACCCTCGTTCACTATGGCGAATACGCAGGCCACGCCTCAAGTCCCGCCTCACTCCGCACGGGATTGGCTGGCAACTCACGTCCGTCACGGTTAGCGCCGTCCTGTGATTGGTGACTGAGAGGACGTAACTGGGGAGGGGCGCTTGACGTCCCTTGCGTCAGACGCAACGTAACGACGGGATGACATGCCTACCCCTCCATGCGCAATTACGTCACGCCCCTTTACTACTAGGACGCCGTAAAGGAGTAAAGAGGGCGGAGTTACAGAGCAGTCCACAGGCGGGAAAGAGTTTGTTGGTCGGTGGGCGTGTCCGTCACTGGCTTCTCCTATCAGGAATGTGATGGGCGTGGTTAGGAGCTGCGGACTGATGACGTGTTGTTTACAGCTTCTAGGGATCACGTGTTACGCTGGCGGTCACGTGGTGGCGGAGGTCGCACGCTGACGGCCGCCATAGCGTGTGGAGACTCGGAAGGTGGCGGCTCCTGCAGACGTGGGGCTCTCGTGAGAGGTCAGAGTGGCCCCGGGAGGGGGGAGGAAGCCCAGAAACCGTCACGTGGAGTTTGTGCCTCCCCCTAGTGACGCTGCCGGCGCTGAGGGGACGCTGCCGGCGCTGAGGGACGCTGCCGCCGCTGAGGGGACGCTGCCGGCGCTGAGGGGACGCTGCCGGCGCTGAGGGGGACGCTGCCGGCGCTGAGGCTCTGAGGGGACTGAGGCTCTGAGGGGTTTTGAGGCTCTGAGGGGACTGAGGCTCTGAGGGGACGCTGCCGGCGCTGAGGGACGCTGCCGGCGCTGAGGGGGACGCTGCCGACTCTGAGGGGACGCTGCCGGCTCTGAGGGGAGCGCTGCCGGCTTGAGGGGACGCTGCCGCCGCTGAGGCGACGCCCCCTTCCTTATCTCGCAGTAACGCTCTGGATTGTTATTTAGAAAAGTCCTCACATTGCTGCAGCGTCAACTGCGCGGCCCAGAGTGTGACCTGGGATGCTGCAGACACTGGTCGCCTTGTCTTGGCGGGGGCCACATTCCTAAGGAACGGATGAAAGTCTGAGAGTGAACTCTGAAGGTCGATGCCAAAGGGAACAAGTGGAAACCAAAAGATGAAGAACAAAGAGCCACACTGAGCCGGGGCCCAGCCATCGCGACCTCGGGACCGGAGATTTGGAGCTTGCTGGCTCCGGGGCCCTGTATTCTGTCGGCTATATCGATGTGTAGGGGCCCTGCAGGGCTGCTAATAATGAGGGCAATCTGGCCTGTGTATCTGGCCCCGAGGGGCCATGGCCAGATGGCATTCATGTGGGCGGGCGGGATCTGTCCTGCCCGGCGCCTGCGCTTCCTCTTACACAGACAGCAGCGCCGCTGGATGACGTCATATTCAGCGGGCCGACTGTGGCAGAAAGCGCGGGCGTGGTGATGCTGCGGGGAGTGCCTGCGGTGCGGACACGGACAGGTGAGAGGTGCTGTATGTGTGTAGACATGGCGGTGGTGTGTGCGTGTGTAACGTGTGGGGGAATGTGCAGGGGTGAATGTTGCTTTGTGTGTAGGTGAAGGAGAGGGCAAATGGGGAGAAGGAATGAGGGGGTTTGAACGAATGATTGAGGTAAATGGGGAGAAGAAAATGTGGAGGTGATGGGGAGAAGGCAGGATGGGGATGAGGAAGGTGGTGGAAAGGGCAATGTGGGGGTGGTGTAGGAGAAGGCAATAATGGAGATGGTGGAAAGGGCAATGATGGGGTGGTTGGGGGAAAAAAGCAATGATGATGGAAGTGGGGGGGGAGAATCTGATGAGGGGGTGGTGGAGGGGGGTATGTGAAATATGCACGTACAGCCCCAAAAGTTTGGACCCCTATTCAAAGATTTTCGTATTTTCATGACTGAAAATTTTTTAAGTATGGAAAGTTTTGAGAATGAACAAATATTATTTTTTCATGATCTGCGCCCTTTGGTTTTAGGGTGTTTGACAGATGTTTTTTTCCAGACAGAAATTAATTGCAAAATATGAGTAACAAAAGTTATATTGACGTTAGAAGGGTTTAAAATCAGCAAGTCAATATTTGAGTGTTGCCCCTTTTTTCGCCCTCGGAAAATTCTCCTGGCATGCTCTCAGTCAACTTGGACCAAATTGATGGAAGGTCCATTTTGCACAATCATGCTTTCATTTTGTAGAATTTTTGGTTTTTGTTTGTCCACCCGTCTCTTGAAATTGCCCACAATTTTCAATGGGAAATAAGATTGGGGGTTTCAGGCCAGGACCCAAATCTCTATGTTTTGTTTTTGACCCCTTTTAGTTTCACCTTTGCTTTAGGGGCAAGGTGCTCCCATAGTGGAAAAAGGCATTGTTGATCCCCAAACTGCTCTTGGAGGGTTGGGGAGAATTTTTTTTGGATAAATTCTGGAAATTTTCTTTATTCATGGTGTGTTTTTAGGCAAGACTGAGAGGCCGTTCCCCTTTGGTGAGAAGCAACCCCACCATGAAAGGTTTAGGATGTTAAAAATTTGGCATGAGACAAGGTAAGATGGGGGGTAGCGCTCCCTTGTTTTTCCGAATGAGGCTTTTCCTGATGCCCCAAACAACAAAAAAAGGGATATAGAAAAAAACTTTCCCCCGTTCCCAGTCCACTGCCGCCTTTTTAGAAAAAATCAGTCTTTTCCCTGATTTTTTTGGGAAAGGGGCTTTTTGCTGCCCTCCTGAGACCAGGCTTGCCCCCGGTTTTCCCTTACAGTGTGCAGTGCCTCCCCCCCCTGCTGCCTTTTTTGGATGCTCTGACTGTGTCCCCCATCCCGCAGTAAAAAAATTTTAGAGCGGTCCTGGTGCTTGCTGGTCTTTCTTGGGGGCCCCGGAGCCTTTTTTGGAAAAAAAAGGAACCTTCCCCTTGAAGTTTTGTGATGGATAGATTGTTGTGAGGGCAATTTTTAGCTCAAAATTTCCCCTTTTTGGCCATTTTTGTGCTTGCAATGTGACTGCAGTGTTTCTTAGAGATCCCCCTGGTTAAAAAGAAGAGAAACAATGTCCCCAAACCCACCTTTTTAAAGTGTCCAGTGGTTTTCTTATTAAATCAGGGGGCAGTTTTTTCACCTGCCCCCATCCACCCACACCGTTTTAATGGAGAATCATGAAAAGGGGTTGTGGGCCTTTTAAGGCAGGGCTGCAATGATTTGAAAGTTTTTGGGGAAAAAGTTTATTTTTAGCCAAATATTGACTTTTCAAGAAAATTTCTTTTTAGCTGTCACTCTTTATAAATTCTGGAGTATATCAAATTTTTGAAAAAGTGAAGCAGTAATTTTTAAAAAATTTTAAAATTTGTGTTATTCTCAAAATTTTGGCCCCTACGGACTTTTAACTGAAGGCAAAAAAAATTGAATTAACACGGGGAATTATGACTAACAAAAAGTGTGAAAAAAAAAAAATTATGTCTTATATTTAGGTTTTAAGTAGCCCCTTTTGCTTTGATGACTGCTTTGCACACTCTTGGATTCTTTGATGAGCTTAAGAGTAGTCACCAAAATGGTTTCCAACAAACTTGAAAAGTTCCCAGATTTGACTTTTTGGGGCCCCTTTTCCTTCACTCTGGTTCAAGTCACCAACCCCCTTTGTTGGGTTTGGTCTGGGACTGTGGGGCAGGTCCTTTGGCGTAGCACCCCATCACTTCCTTGGGGAAATGCCTTAAAAGCCCGGAGGTGTGTTAGGGGGGCTTGTCCTGTTAAAAAAAATGGTAACAAACGAAAACGGAGGGAAAAGCAGCCCTGCAAGATGCTGTGGTAGCCATGCTGGTTCGAATGCCCCTTAATTTTAATAAATCTCCAAAGTGTTGCCCCAAGCCCCCCCACATCACACCTTCCCAGCTTTCGGTGGGAACCAGGAGTAGAGCCATCCATTACCTTTTTGCGTGCAAAAGACACGGGTGGTTGGAACCAAAAACTCAAAATTTTACTCATCAGCCCAAACACAGATTTCCCCGGGCTAATGTCCCCCCCTTTGTTCTTTAGCCCCCAAAAAAAACTCTTCGCTTGTTTTCCCGTCCTTTTTGGGGGTTTCCCCCGCCAATTTTTAAGAAGGGGTTCGCAAAAATTTCCCCTTAACATTTTGAGATGTGTTGTGCTAGAATTGTGTGGCATTGACCTGGGGTCTAATTGAGCTTTGTTAACCCCGATTTCTGAGGTGGTGCTGGTAAACCCTCCAAAAAGAGAGGTGACCTTGGTTTCTTTCCCCGGGGGGGTCCTCTGTGAGCAGTTTCTTTTTAGCTTTGATGGGGAAAATT
>JARQOD010013002.1:0-17469 GCA_033576555.1 Oophaga sylvatica | reverse complement strand
TGGCCCCTGGCCTAGCACACGGCCACTCATACCTCGCTTTGGCTACTTGCCCAGCCTCGCTTTGGCCCCTCGCCAGGTACATGGTCACTCTCGCTTCTTTCTTGCCCCTCGCCTGCCACGCAGCCACTCATGCCTTGCTCTGGCCTATTGCCAGGCACACGGCCACTCTCGCTTCTCTCTGGCACATCGCCGGGCATGGCCACTCTCGCCTTGCTCTAGTACCTTGCCTGATACACTGCCACTCTCGCCTCGCTCTGGCTTCTCGCTTGGCACTCGGCCACTCTCGCCTAGCTTTGGCTCCTCGCCTGACACACGGCCAGCCTGGTAAAGGGCTTCTCTTGACTCGATCAGGCCCCTCGCCTGGCACACGGCCACTCTCGCCTCTCTTGGCCCCTCACCTGACACACGGCCACTCTCAACTCGTTCTGGCCCCTCGCCTGGCACACGCCCACTCTCGCCTCTCTCTCGTCCCTCGCCTGGCACACGGCGACTCTCGACTCGTTCTGGCACCTCGTCTGTCAAACGGACACTCTCACCTCTCTCCGGCCCCTGGCCTCGCACACAGTCACTCTCGACTTTCTAGCCCCTCGTCTGGCACACGGCCTCTCGCATCTCTCTGACCCTTCGCCTGGCACACGGCCACTCTCGACTCGCTCTGCCCCCTCGCCTGGCACACGGCCACTCTCGCCTCTGTCCGTTCCCTGGCCTGGCACACAGCCACTTTCTCCTCCCTCTGGCCCCTCGCCTACCCAGCCACTCTCGCCTTGCTCTGGTCCCTCGTCTGACACACGTGTGACCACCCTCACCTCGCTCTGGCCCCTTGCCTGGCACACTGCCACTCTCGCCTCGCTCTGGCCCCTCGTATGGCACACAGCCGCTCTCTTCTTGCTCTGGCCACTCGCCTGGCGCATGGCCATTCTTTCCTCTCTCTAGCCCCTCGCCTGGCACATGGCCACTCTCAACTCGCTCTGGCTCCTCGCCTGGCACACGGCCACTCTCGCCTCACTCTAGCTTCTCGCCTGGCACACAGCCACTCTCGCCTCGCTCTTGCCCTTCGCCTGGCACATGGCCACTCTCACCTTGCTCTGGCCCCTTGCCTTTCACACTGTCACTGTGCTGTCGCCTCTTTCTGGCCCCTCACCTGGCACACGGCCACTTTCGCCTAGCCCTGGCCCCTCGCCTGGCACATGGCCACTCTCGCCTCACTCTAGCCCCTCACATGACACACAACCACTCTCCCCTCACTCTGGCCCCTCGCCTGGCACAGCCACTACTCGCCTCGCTCTGGTCCCTCTCCTGGCATGGCCATTCTCGCCTCGCTCTGGCCCCTCATCTGGCACACGGCCACTCTCAACTCAGTCTGGCCCCTCGCCTGGCACATGCCCACTCGCGCCTAGCTCAGGCCCCTCGCCTGGCACACGGCCACTCTCAACTCGCTTTTGACCCTCATCTGGCACCCGGCCAGTCTTGCCTTTCTCTGACCCCTGGCATGGCACACCGCAACTCACGCCTCGCTCTGGCCCCTTGCCTGGCCCACGGCCACTCTTGCCTCGCATTTTCCCCTCATCTGGCACACGGCCACTCTCGACTCGGTCTGGCCCCTCGCCTGGCACATGCCCACTCTCGCCAAGTTCTGGCCCCTCGCCTGGCACACGGCCACTCTCAACTCGCTTTGGCCCCTCACCTGGCACCCGGCCACTCTTGCCTTTCTCTGGCCCCTTGCCTGGAACGGACTCTCTCGCCTCGCTCTGGCCTCTCGCCTCGCTCTAGCCCAAAACCTGGCATGGCACTTTCTACTCGCTCTGGCACCTCGCCTGGCACGGACTCTCTCGCCTTGCTCTGGCCCCTTGCCTGGAACACTGCCACTCTCGCCGAGCTCGCTCTGTCCCCTTGCCTGGCATGGCGATTATCGACTCGCTCTGGCCCCTCGCCTGGCACACGGCCGCTCTCACCTCGCTGTGGCCCCTCGCCTGGCACACTGCCTGCCCCTCTTGCCTCGCTCTGGCTCCTGGTCTGGCCACAGTCACTGTTGCTTCGCTCTAACCCCTCGTCTGTCACACGTTGCCACTCTCACCTCGCCAGATGTAGCTCCTCAGGGCCTGTCACATGTCCACTCTCGCCTCTCTCTGGTCTCTCGCCTTGCATGGCCACTCTCGCCTTGCTCTAGCCCCTTGCCTGGCATGGCCACTCTCGCCTCGCACTGGCACCTCGCCTGGCACACGGTCGCTCTCACCTCGCTCTGGCCCCTCGCCTGGCACTCTGCCCTTCTCTCCTCTATCTGGCTTCTCGCCTGGCACAGGCTTTTTCGCCTCGCCTTGGTCCCTCGCCTGTCACGCTTTGCTCTAATGCCTTGCCTGGCACACGGCCACTCTCGCCTCGGTCTGGCTACTCGCCTGGCACACTTGTGGCTACTCTCTCTCCTCGCTCTGGCCCCTCGCCAGGCGCACGGAGACTCCGAATGCCTCTTTCCTTCCCCTGTCCTGGTACACGGTCACTCTCGCCTCTCTGGCCCCTCGCCTGGCAAATGGCCACTCTCACCTCACTCTGGCCCCTCGCTTGACACACGGCTGCTCTCGCTTCTCTCTGGCCCCTCGCCTGGCACGGCCACTCTTGCCTTGATCTGGCCGCTTGCTTGGCATGGCCACTCTCGTCTCTCTGGCCCCTCGCCTTGCACATGGCCACTTTCGACTTTCTCTGGCCCCTCACCTAACACACGGCCACTCTCATCTCTCTCTGACCCCTCGCCTGGCAAACGGCCACTTCAAACTCGCTCTGGCCCCTCGCCTGGCACACGGCCACTCGCGACCTGCCTGGCACACAGCAACTCTCACCTTTCCTCGCTCTGGCCCCTCGCCTAGCACGGCCTCTCTCGCCTCACTCTGGCCCCTCGACTGGAACATGGCCACTCTCGTCTCGCTCTGGTCCCTCTTCTGGCACATGGCCATTTTCACATCGCTTTGACTTCTGTCCTGGCACACGGCCACTCTCAACTTGCTCTGGCCCCTCACCTGGCTCATGGCCACACTTGCCTCACTCTGGCCCCTCGCCTGACACACGGCCACTCTCGCCTCTCTCTGGCCCCTCGTCTTTCACACAGCCACCCTCGACTCGCTCTGACCCTTCGCCTGCCACTGCCTCTCTCGCTTCGCTCTGGCCCCTGGCCTGACAAACGACCACTCTCGCCTTCTCTCTGGGCCTGACACACGACTGTTGTGAATGGGTTTGAGATGAGTTCTGAGCAGAGACTCCCTCTGGTGGTTACAAGCGGTACTGGTCTGTTCAGTGAAGATTGTGAGGACTGGGAATCAGGTGTTACTGATTGGTCTTATATAAGGGAGTCACCTTCCCATCAGGGTTGCCGGTAATCAATTGTTCTGGTCTGAATCCTTTATTCCAGTTTCCCTTGTAGCCTGCTGTGTCGTGTCTGCATCTCCTGCTAACAGATAAGACATTTTCTTCTTTGTGTTTGTGCTATATTTTTGCATTTTGTCCTGCACTTCTGTGGGGGCCTTCAGGGTCCCCTCCGGGGCTTCTGCCCTCTCAGTTTTGTTCAGCCACTGATGTTTGTACTTTTGCTTTTTCCAGTTTTTTTCAGTGGCTGCTGTTTTGATTTTGTTACACCAGAGAACTAATTTAGGTGGAAGAGGTCGTGTGATCTCAGGTATTTTTGAAATTAGTAGAGTTGGCGCTTTTCAGGGTTTTCTGGGATTGCAGTAAGTACCCTTCCTATCCTTTTCTATTTAGTTAGTTTGGGCCCCAGCGTTTGCTCATACTATTTTCTTTCTGTGTCAGTATTTCATCTTGTGTAACCGCCATTAAATGTTTGGGGGCTTTCTATTATCTTTGGGGTTCTGCTCCGGGGCAGATAGCTTTCCTATATCTATCTTTAGGTGTAGTTAGTTTCTCAGGCTGTGACGAGGCGTCTAGGACCAACGTAGGAACGCTCCACGGCTACCTCTAGTTGTGGTGGTTAGTCAGGGTACTGCAATCTCAGATTCCAACTGCTCTGGTGTATTGCCTTTTTTACCTGCACTCCTCAGCTACCGAAACATAACAGTATCACCGGCCTAAAAATTGAAAATTGTGTGGTACTCACAGAAGGGAAAAAATATTGAGAAAGAAAAAAGGTTGTCAGAGTTGTCAGAGATATTTTTCTATTTGTTGCATTTTTTTTTTTTTTTTCCCTCTTTATCTCTGGGTGCTGGGGAGGATCTTTTCTCTCAATGGAGTTTGCACGGTTGTCTGGCCGTGTGGATCAGCTTGCCACTGAGGTTCAGAGTATTGCTGCATATCTTGCTAGGTTGCCTGTTGTGGAACCTAGGATCCCCATGCCAGATTTGTTTTTGGGGGATCGAGCTAAGTTTCAGAATTTCAAAAATAATTGTAAATTGTTTTTTGCCTTAAAATCTAAGTCCTCAGGGAGCGCAGCGCAGCAGGTTCAAATTATCATCTCTCTCCTGCGCGGCTATCCTCAGGATTGGGCTTTTTCCCCGACACCTGGGATCCTGTTTTGAGTGATGTTGATGCATTTTTCAGGCTTTGGGGTTATTGTACGATGAGCCTAATGTCACTGATCAAGCTGAAAAAGCCTTGTTGGCATTAAATCAGGGGCCTTATGAAGCTGAGTTATACTGTCAGAGATTCCGTAAGTGGGCAGTCCTGACCAAATGGAATGACGACGCTTTGGCAGCCCTTTTCCGGAAGGGTCTGTCAGATAATGTAAAGGATGTTATGGTGGGATTCCCTGTCCCCTCTGGTCTCAATGATTCTATGCCATTAGCGATTCAAATTGACAGACGTTTGCGTGAGCGGAGAAGTATGCGTGGAATGGTGTTGCCTTGTGAACCAGCTTCTGAACCCATGCAGTGTGATAGAGTGGTGTCTGGGGCACAGCGTCATAAGTTTCGAAAGCGCAATGGGTTATGTTTCTACTGTGGTGATGCCTCTCATGCTATTTCAGTCTGCCCTAAGCGGGGAAGACGTTTTGCACGCTCAGTTGTCTTGGGTAGTGTTCAGACTAAGTTTTTATTAACTGTCACTCTGATATGCTCTCTGCCCTCATTTTCTGCTCAGGCTTTCGTTGATTCTGGAGCAGCTATTAACCTGATGGATTATGATTTTGCTAAACGTTGTGGGTTTCCCTTGATACCCCTACAGAAGTCTATTCCCCTACTGGGGATCGATTCTACCCCTTTGGCTGAGAATAAACCCCAGTTTTCTACTCAGGTGATAATGAGGGTTGAACCTGATCACCAGGAGTGCTGCAAATTTTTGGTTCTGTATAATCTGCATGACATTATCGTGCTGGGTTTCCCTTGGTTACAGTCTCATAATCCTGTTTTGGATTGGAAATCTGTGTCTGTAACCAGTTGGGGCTGCCAATGTGTTAATACCAACACTCCTGTTTTTTCTGCCTCCCCCCAGGCTCAGGATGTTCCTGACCTTTTGATTGATTTTTCTGATGTGTTTAGCGAAAGTAAATCTGCATCCTTGCCTCCCCATAGGAGCTATGACTGCGCTATTGAATTAGTGCCGGGTAGTAAATTCCCTAAAGGTCGCCTTTTTAACTTGTCTGTACCTGAACATGACGCTATGCGGTCTTATATCAAGGAATCATTGGAGAAGGGTCATATCAGACCATCCTCTTCACCCTTAGGTGCCGGTTTTTTCTTTGTGGCCAAAAAAGATGGTTCATTAAGGCCGTGTATTGATTATCGTCTCTTGAACAATATTACTGTGAAATATCAATACCCGTTACCCTTGATTTCTGACCTGTTTTCCAGGGTGAAAAACGCTACTTGGTTTACCAAGCTTGACCTCAGGGGGCGTATAACCTTATTCGCATTAAGCACGGGATGAATGGAAGACGGCATTCAATACCCCTGAAGGGCATTTTGAGTACCTAGTGATGCCCTTTGGGCTCACTAATGCTCCTTCCGTCTTCCAGTCCTTCATGAATGACATTTTCAGGGATTTTGTGGACAAATTTCTGATTGTTTATTTGGATGATATCTTGATTTTTTCTAATGACTGGGACTCTCATGTGAAACATGTTCGAACTGTGTTCCAGATTTTGAGAGAGAATGCTCTGTATGTGAAGGGATCAAAGTGTCTTTTTGGCGTACAGAGGATCTCATTTCTGGGATTCATTTTGTCCCCATCTGTTATCGAAATTCACCCGGTCAAGGTTCAGGCCATCTGTGATTGGGTCCAACCTACTTCATTAAAGGCTCTTCAGAGATTTTTGGGTTTTGCCAATTTTTATCGTAAATTTATTGGTAATTTCTCGGTTATTGTTAAACCATTAACTGATTTGACCAGAAAAGGTTCTGATGTGGTGAATTGGCCTCCGGAGGCAGTCTCTGCGTTTCAGGAACTTAAGCAGAGATTCACTTCTGCTCCTGTTCTACGGCAGCCTGATGTTTCTCTGCCATTTCAGGTGGAGGTTGATGCCTCTGAAATTGGGGCAGGTGCTGTTTTGTCCCAAAAAGATCCAGAGACCTCTAAAAGTAACCCTTGTGCCTTTTTCTCTCGAAAATTTTCTCCTACTGAACGTAATTATGACGTGGGTAATCGGGAGTTATTGGCCATGAAGTGGGCTTTTGAAGAGTGGAGACATTGGCTGGAGGGAGCCAAACATCAGGTGGTGGTCCTTACGGACCATAAGAATCTGGTCTATCTGGAATCTGCCAAGCGACTCAATCCTAGACAGGCCAGGTGGGCCTTGTTTTTCACACGTTTTAATTTTGTGGTTTCCTTTCTTCCTGGCACTAAGAATGTTAAGGCGGATGCCCTCTCGAGGAGTTCCTTGCGGACTCTCCTGAGTTATCTGATCCTTCTGTTATTTTGAAAGAGGGTGTAGTTCTTTCCGCCATCTCGCCCAATTTGAGACTTGCTCTGGAGGGGTGTCAGGAGGATAGGCCCGAGTGCTGCCCTGTTGGAAAATTATTTGTCCCGGACCAGTGGAAAAAGAGTGTGATGTCTGAGATTCATTGTTCCGCATTGGCTGGGCATCCCGGAATTTTTGGTACCAGAGACTTGGTTAGTCGGTCCTTTTGGTGGCCTACCTGTCTCGTGATGTCAGGGAATTTGTGCAGTCCTGCGGGACTTGCTCTCGCTCCAAGCCTTGCTCTCGCTCTAGTGGTTTGTTGATGCCATTGCCTGTGCCCAAGAGACCATGGACCCATATCTCTATGGATTTCATTTCCGACCTTCCTGTTTCTCAGAGAATGACCACCATCTGGGTAATTTGTGATAGGTTTTCCAAAATGATACATCTTGTGCCATTACCTAAGTTGCCTTCCTCCTCTGAATTGGTGCCGTTGTTCCTTCAGCACGTGGTTCGTTTACACGGCATTCCTGAGAACATTGTGTCTGACAGAGGAGTCCAGTTTGTTTCCAGATTTTGGAGGACTTTTTGTTCTAAACTGGGTGTTCAATTGTCTTTCTCCTCGGCATTTCATCCTCAGACCAATGGTCAAACTGAGAGAACAAACCAGACATTGGAGACTTATCTTAGATGCTTTGTGTCTGCTGATCAGGATGACTGGGTCTCTTTTTTTACCTTTGGCTGAGTTTGCTCTTAATAATAGGGCTAGCTCTGCCACTTTGATGTCTCCGTTTTTCTGTAATTCTGGGTTTCACCCTCGATTTTCTTCAGGACAGACGGAGGCTTCTGTCTGTCCAGGTGTTGACTCTGTTGTGGAGCGTATGCAACAGATTTGGGACCAGGTAGTGGAGAGGTTGTCCCTCTCTCAGGAGAAGGCCCAGCGGTTTGCTAACCGGCATAGGACTGATGGTCCTCGGTTTAAAGTGGGGGACTTGGTCTGGTTGTCCTCAAAAATATTCCTATGAGAGTGGCATCTCCTAAATTTAAGCCTAGGTTCATTGGACCTTATAAGATCATTGAGATTCTTAATCCTGTTTCTTTTCGTTTGCTTCTTCCAGGGACATTTAAGATCCATAACGTGTTCCACAAGTCCTTGTTGAAGAGGTTTGTTGAGCCAGTGGTTCCTGCTGCTGTGCCTCCTGGCCCTGTTTTGGTTGAGGGCAATCTGGAGTATGTGGTTGAGAAAATATTAGATTCTCGTTTTTCTAGACGGAAACTCCAGTATTTGGTTAAGTGGAGAG
The DNA here is from genome assembly GCA_033576555.1 of Oophaga sylvatica. Lineage (NCBI taxonomy): Eukaryota > Metazoa > Chordata > Amphibia > Anura > Dendrobatidae > Oophaga > Oophaga sylvatica. Next base: position 9,339 of record JARQOD010013002.1, on the reverse strand, counting down.
GTTATGGTCAGGAAGACAATTCTTGGGTGTTTGCTTCGGACATCCATGCTAGGAGACTCATCCGTGCGTATCATAGAACTCATCCTGACCGACCTGGTTGCTCAAATGAGGGTTCGGTGACCCCTCCTCAAGGGGGGTACTGTTGTGAATGGGTTTGAGATGAGTTCTGAGCAGAGACTCCCTCTGGTGGTTACAAGCGGTACTGGTCTGTTCAGTGAAGATTGTGAGGACTGGGAATCAGGTGTTACTGATTGGTCTTATATAAGGGAGTCACCTTCCCATCAGGGTTGCCGGTGATCAATTGTTCTGGTCTGAATCCTTTATTCCAGTTTCCCTTGTAGCCTGCTGTGTCGTGTCTGCATCTCCTGCTAACAGATAAGACATTTTCTTCTTTTGTGTTTGTGCTATATTTTTGCATTTTGTCCTGCACTTCTGTGGGGGCCTTCTGGGTCCCCTCCGGGGGCTTTTGCCCTCTCAGTTTAGTTCAGCCACTGATGTTTGTACTTTTGCTTTTTCCAGTTTTTTCAGTGGCTGCTGTTTTGATTTTGTTACACCAGAGAACTAATTTAGGTGGAAGAGGTCGTGTGATCTCAGGTATTTTTGAAATTAGTAGAGTTGGCGCTTTTCAGGGTTTTCTGGGATTGCAGTAAGTACCCTTCCTATCCTTTTCTATTTAGTTAGTTTGGGCCCCAGCGTTTGCTCATACTATTTTCTTTCTGTGTCAGTATTTCATCTTGTGTAACCGCCATTAAATGTTTGGGGGCTTTCTATTATCTTTGGGGTTCTGCTCCGGGGCAGATAGCTTTCCTATATCTATCTTTAGGTGTAGTTAGTTTCTCAGGCTGTGACGAGGCGTCTAGGACCAACGTAGGAACGCTCCACGGCTACCTCTAGTTGTGGTGGTTAGTCAGGGTACTGCAATCTCAAAATTCCAACTGCTCTGGTGTATTGCCTTTTTTACCTGCACTCCTCAGCTACCGAAACATAACACACGACCATTCTTGCCTCTCTGGCCCCTCACCTGACACATGGCCAGCCTGGTACAAGACCTCTCTTAACTCGCTCAGGCCCCTCGCCTGACACACGACCACTCTCGCCTCTCTCTGGCCCCTCGACTGGCACACGGCCACTCTCGACTCGTTCTGGCCCTCGCCTGTCACACGTCCCGCTCTCGCCTCTCTCTCGCCCCTCGCCTTGCTCTCGCCTCGCTCTGACCCCATGCCTGGTACAAGGACTCGCTCAGGCCCCTCACCTGGCACACAGCCCCTCTCGCCTCTCTCTGGCCCATGGCCTGACACACGAACACTCTCGACTCGTTCTGGCCCCTCCTCTCGCCCCTCGCCTTGCACATGGCCACTCTCGCCTTGCTCTGGCCCCTCGAGGGCCTGGCACATGGACACTCTTGCCTCTCTCCGGCCCCTGGCCTGGAACACAATCATTCTCGCCTCTCTCTTCCCCTCGCCTGGCACACAGCCACTCTGGCCTCACTCTGGCCCCTCTTTTGGCACACGGCCAATATTGCCTCGTTCTGGCCCCACGCCTGGGAGATGGACACTCTCACCTCTCTCCGGCCCTGGCCTGGCACACTGTCACTCTCGCCTCTTCGCCTGGCACACAGCCACTCTCGCCTCGCTCTAGAACCTCACCTGGCACACGGCCACTCTCGACTCGCTCTGGCCCCTCTCTTGGCACACTGCCTATATATCGCCTCTTTCTAGCCCTCGCCTGGCACACGGCCACTCTCGACTTGCTCTGGCCCCTCGCCTGGCACAGAGTTTCTCTCGCCCCTTGCCCTGCACACAGCCACTCTCGCCTCGCTCTAGAACCTCGCCTGGCACACGGCCCACTCTCTGCCTGGCACACAGATTTTCTCGCCTCTCTATGGCCCTTTCCTTTCACTCACCCTCTCGACTCGCTCTGGCCCCTCGCCTGGCACACGGCCACTCTTGCCTCTCTCCGGCCCCTGGCCTGGCACACGGCCACTCTCTCCTAACTCTGGCACACGGACACTCTCGTGTCGCTCTGACACCTCGCCTGGCACACTGCCACTCTCGCCTTGCTCTTGCCTGGTACAAGGCCACTCTTGACTCGCTCAGGCCCCTCGCCTGGCATACGGCCACTCTGCCTCTCTCTGGCGCCTTGCCTGGCACATAGCCACTCTCACCTCTCTCTAGCCCCTCGCCTGGCACACGGCCACTCGCTTCTCTTTCCCCTCGCCTGGCAAACAGCCACTCTTGACTCTCTCCGCCCCTGGCCAGGCAGACTGTTTCTCTCACCTCTCTGGTCTCTCACCTTTCACACAGCCACTATTGACTCTCTCTGGCCCCTCGCCTGGCACATGGCCTCTCTCGCCTTGCTCTGTTCCCTTGCCTCTGGTACAAGGCCTCTCTTGAATCGCTCAGGCCCCTCGCCTGGCACACGGCCACTCTCTCCTAACTCTGGCCCCTCACCTGGTACACGGCCACTCTCGACTCTCTCTGGCCCCTAGCCTGGCAGACAGACACTCTCACCTCTCTCCGGCCCCTAGCCTGGCACACAGTCACTCTCGCCGCTCTCTGGCCCCTCGCCTGGCACACAGCCAATCTTGCCTCGCTCTAGACCCTCTCCTGGCACACGGCCACTCTCGACTCGCTCTGGCCCCTCTCTTGGCACATGGCCAATATTGCCTCTTTCTAGCCCCTCGCCTGGCACTCGGCCACACTCGACTTCCTCTAGCTCCTCGCCTGGCACACGGCCACTCTCGACTCGCTTTTGCCCCACGCCTGGCACACGGCCACTCGCCTCTCTCGGCCCTTGTCCTGGCATACGGTCTCTCTCTCCTCTCTTCGGCCCCTGGCCTGGCACACGGCCACTCTTGCCTCGTTCTGGCTTCTCGCCTGGCATACGAACACTCTCGCCTTTCTGCCTGGCCTAGTACATGGCCACGTGGCCTCGCTTCGCTTTGGTTACTTGCCCTTGGCCTGGCATACGGTCTCTCTCTCCTCGCTCTGGCCCCTTGCCAGGCACACGATCACTCTCGCTTCTCTCTTGCACCTCGTCTGGCACACAGCCACTCTCGCCGCGCTCTGGCCCCTCGCCTGGCACACAGCCACTCTCGCCGCTCTCTGGCCTCTCGCCTGGCACACGGCCACTCTCGTCTCTCTCTGGCACCTCGCCGGGCAAGCCCACTCTTGCCTCACTCTGGCACATGGCCACTCTCACCTTGCTCTAGTCCCTTGCCTGATAAACTGCCACTCTCGCCTCGCTCTGGCTTCTCGCCTGTCACATGGCCACTCTCGCCTCACTTTGGCTACTTGCCTGGCACACGGCCACTCAATCCTCGCTCTGGCCCTGCCAGGCACACGGCCACTCTCTCCTCGCTCTGGCCCCTGCCAGGCACACGGTCAAGCTCGCTTCTCTATGGCCCCTCTCCTTTCACACAGACACTCTCGACTCACTCTGGCCCCTCGCCTGGCACACGACCACTCTTGCCTCTCTCCGGATCTTGGCCTGGCACACGGCCACTCTCGCCTAACTCTGGCACACGGGCTCTCTCGCCTCGCTCTGACCCCTCGCCTGGCACACTGTCACTCTCGCCTTGCTCTGTCCTCTTGCCTGGTACAAGGCCACTCTTGACTCGCTCAGGCCCCTCGCCTGGCACACGGCCACTCTCGCTTCTCTCTTTCCCCTCGCCTGGCACATGGCCACTCTTGCCTCTCTCCGGCCCCTGGCCTGGCACGCGGCATTCTCGCCTCGCTCTGGCACACTGCCACTCTCACCTTGCTCTGTCCCCTTGCCTGGTACAAGGCCACTCTTGATTCGCTCTGACCCCTTGCCTGGCACACGGACACTCTCGTCTCTCTCCGGGCCCTAGCCTGTCATATGGCCACTCAAGCCTCTCTCTGGCCCCTCTCCTGGCAGACGGACACTCTCGCCTCTCTCCGGCCCCTGGCTTGGCACACAGCCACTCTCGCATCGCTCTAGACCCTCGCCTGGCACACGGCCACTCTCAACCCACTCTAGCCCCTCTCTTGGCACACTACCAATATCGCCTCTTTCTATCCCCTCGCCTGGCACACTGCCACTCTCGACTTCCTCACTTCCTTTGGCCCCTCGCCTAGCACACGGCCACTTTCGACTCGCTCTGGCACACTCGCCTCTGTCCGTCCCCGGGCCTGGCATACGGTCTCTCTCTCCTCTCTCCGGCTTCTGGCCTGCCACACTGCCACTCTCGCCTAGCACTGGCCCCTCGCCTGCCACACTGCCACCCTAGCCTTGCTCTGTCCCCTTGCTTGGTACAAGGCCACTCTTGACTCGCTCTGGCCCCTTGCCTGGCACACGGACACTGTCGCCTCTCTCCGGTCCCTAGCCTGGCACATGGTCACTTAAGCCTCGCTCTGGCTTCTCGCCTGGCATATGGCCACTCTCGCTTCGATCTGGCCCCTGGCCTAGCACATGGCCACTCTCACCTCGCTCTGGCTACTCACCTGGCACACGGCCTCTCTCTCCTCGCTCTGGTCCCTCGCTAGGCACATGGTCACTCTCGCTTCTCTATTGCCCCTCGCTTGGCACGCAGCCACTCATGCCTCGCTCTGGCCTCTCGCCTGGCACATGGCCACTCTAGCCTCTTTCTGGCACATCGCAGGGCACGGCCACTCTCGCCTTGCTCTAGTACCTTGCATGATACACTGCCACTCTTGCCTCGCTCTGGCTTCTAGCCTGGCACACTACCACTCTCGCCTATCTTTGGCCACTCGCCTAGCACACGGACACTCTCGCTCGCTCTGGCCTCTCTTTTGGCACACGGCCAATATTGCCTCGTTCTGGCCCCACGCCTGGCAGATGGACACTCTCACCTCTCTCCGGCCCCTGGCCTGGCACACTGTCACTCTCGCCTCTTCGCCTGGCACACGGCCACTCGCTTCTCTCTTTCCCCTCGCCTGGCAAACAGCCACTCTTGACTCTCTCCGCCCCTGGCCAGGCAGACTGTTTCTCTCACCTCTCTCTGGTCTCTCACCTTTCACACAGCCACTATTGACTCTCTCTGGCCCCTCGCCTGGCACATGGCCACTCTTGCCTCTCTCCGGCACACTGCCACTCTCGCCTTGCTCTGTTCCCTTGCCTCTGGTACAAGGCCTCTCTTGAATCGCTCAGGCCCCTCGCCTGGCACACGGCCACTCTCTGGCCCCTCACTTGGTACACGGCCACTCTCGACTCTCTCTGGCACCTAGCCTGGCAGACAGACACTCTCACTCTCTCCGGCCCCTAGCCTGGCACACAGTCACTCTCGACTCGCTCTGGCCCCTCTCTTGGCACATGGCCAATATTGCCTCTTTCTAGCCCCTCGCCTGGCACTCGGCCACACTCGACTTCCTCTAGCTCCTCGCCTGGCACACGGCCACTCTCGACTCGCTTTTGCCCCACGCCTGGCACACGGCCACTCTCGCCTCTCTCCGGCCCTTGTCCTGGCATACGGTCTCTCTCTCCTCTCTCCGGCCCCTGGCCTGGCACACGGCCACTCTTGCCTCGCTCTGGCTTCTAGCCTGGCACACTACCACTCTCGCCTATCTTTGGCCACTCGCCTAGCACACGGACACTCTTGCTCGCTCTGGCCCCTCTTTTGGCACACGGCCAATATTGCCTCGTTCTGGCCCCACGCCTGGCAGATGGACACTCTCACCTCTCTCCGGCCACTGGCCTGGCACACTGTCACTCTCGCCTCTTTGCCTGGCACACAGCCACTCTCGCCTCGCTCTAGAACCTCGCCTGGCACACGGCCACTCTCGACTCGCTCTTGCCCCTCTCTTGGCACACTACCCATATTGCCTCTTTCTAGCCCCTCGCCTGGCACACGGCCACTCTCGCCTGGCACACAGATTTTCTCGCCTCTCTATGGCCCCTTTCCTTTCACTCACACTCTCGACTCGCTCTGGCCCCTCGCCTGGCACACGGCCACTCTTGCCTCTCTCCGGCCCCTGGCCTGGCACACGGCCACTCTCGCCTAACTCTGGCACACGGACACTCTCGCCTCGCTCTGACCCCTCGCCTGGCACACTGCCACTCTCGCCTTGCTCTTGCCTGGTACAAGGCCACTCTTGACTCGCTCAGGCCCCTCGCCTGGCATACGGCCACTCTCGCCTCTCTCTGGCGCCTCGCCTGGCACATAGCCACTCTCATCTCTCTCTAGCCCCTTGTAAGGTTCTTTGTCTCTGTTGACATGTTCCTTGAAACTCAGTTTTCCGTCGGCCATTTTGCTTTCTGTCTTTCTGCAGCTCTTGCCCTCAGTTAATATGGAGTTTCCAGTTTTCATGTTCCCGCCCTGATTCTTCCCTCTTGCTTCTTAAGCAGCCTCAGCTGAACAATCAGTGCTCCTGAATCAAGCCTCAGTCAGTCTGTGACCTGACTCCTGGAAGCCTTGGACTTGTACTCCAGCTATTCCCTACTGAGGAACCTTGGAACACTTTTGGACTCTGGAAACCTGCTGTTTGGTGAATCCATGTTTGCAGAGGAATTACGGTACAGAGAAGAGATCCTGAACCTGCTTTGGAGAGTTATTGTAGTGCTTGAAGTTACTCTGGCCTGCTGTGTCTCCTGTCGCTGTTCCTGCAAACTGTGTGAACTTTTCAGCATGCTTGTATGAAGTAATACAAGTCATTTCATTTCAACCTATGTCTCCTGTGTTTTCCTCGCACCCAAGCACAAGACGCTATAGGAACTGTACACTATACATGACAAGATTCAGGAGCCAATGTTTAGTGTCTGCTGGGTCTGGGAAAGCCGTGTCTGCTGTGACTGTGGATATCAGATGTCCGTTTAAAACCTTATGTGATGACAGTGGTTGTGACTTCTCACAACCATTCCAGGTGAGCGCATTCCCTTAAAATTTTACTCTGGAGTGTTACCACAGGTAAACACTATTGTTTTTTTTCCTTTCCTCTTCTCCTTCCAGCACCTCTGCCTTAAAAGATCTGGAAGATGGAGGCCCGCATAAAGGAACTTTGCGGAGTGACTGATACAATCCTTTCAGATGTACAGACTTTAAAAACCCGTTTTGCAAGCCTACAGGACCTCACTAATCATAATTTGCAAGTGATTGGACAGACTACCCAGGAATTGCGAGCCAGGATTGAGGCTCTAGAGGAACGAGCCCAGGCTCCAGCCATAACCCCAAGTTCTGGGATCCCCAAATTACCTCCTTTTCGTTTTGGCGGTGAACGTGAGAAATTCAGGGGATTTATTAATCCATGCAATTTATTTTTCTCTGCACATGCTTCACAATTTCCCACTGAACGATCCAAAGTGCTTACTATAATCATGTTGCTTACCAATAAGGCTTTGATGTGGGCAAACCCTCTGATTGAGACTGAGGATGATTGTTTGAATCACCTTGATGCTTTTATTTCAGCCATGGGGCAGGTGTTTGATGACCCCAATCGAGGTGCAACAGCTGAAGCAGCCATGTTAACTTTGCGCCAAGGTAAGCGTTCAGTAGCCGAATATGCCCTGGATTTCAGGAGATGGGCTCTTGATACCACTTGGGACACTTCCGCTAAAAAATCTATTTTTCGGAAAGGGTTGTCTCCACTGATTAAGGATGAACTTGCTCGTGCCGACCCTCCCACTGCGTTAGGTGACTTTATTAACTATTGTATCCGTATTGATGCTCGTCTGACTGAACGCAGACAAGAGAGATGGTTCGAAAATAATCGCACTAACCTTTTACTACCTCCCTCCTCAGCTAAGGAACCTTTGAGTAGGATCACAAGGGAACCAGAACCTGAACCCATGCAGGTGGACTCTTTACAAAGACGGGTTAGTGATGCACGCAAAGAACATCGTATAAAGGAAAATCTATGTTTCTACTGTGGTAAGTCAGGGCACTTCATTATAAACTGCCCCAGCCGTTCTCGTAAGACTACTGCAGCAGTCATTCACTGTGAGTGTTGCGAGAGGAGCTCTGTCATGTCCGAGCCTCAGGCTCCAGAGAGATCTGCTGCAAGAGATCTTGATTTCTCGGACTTAAACTCTGTTAGTTCTGGGGACGATGACGGTATAAACGCTGCAATTTTTCAAGTTTCCTCAGCGGTGTCCCAGCTGAGTTGTAAAAGAAACAATTCTCATTGCTTCCTTTCCATCAAACTCTGGGTTGACTCAGTCTGGGTGTCTAGCTCTGCTATGATCGACTCAGGAGCAAGTGGAAATTTTATGGATATCTCCTTTGCTCTGAAACAGGGGATACGTTCAGTGAAGAAGGCTACTCCAGTACAGATGGAGACTGTGGATGGCTCTCTACTGACTTCTGGACCAGTGGATCAAGAAACAGAGCCTTTGAGGGTCCTTATGGGTAAAGATCATCAGGAGAAAATGTCTTTTTTGCTTATCTCTTCTCCCCACTTTCCCATTATTCTAGGGCTACCATGGCTGCAGGCGCAGAATCCTACGATTAACTGGGAGACCAAGGAATTACACTTTCCGGAGAAACAGATGAGTCAAGGAGTTTCAGCTTGCTCTGTTCCTAAAGGAACCATGTCAGTCCCTGAACTACCAGCTGTATACCAGGACTATGTGGATTTATGTGACAAGAAGAACGCTGATCAGCTTCCTCCTCACCGTCCATATGATTGTCCAATTGAATTATTGCCCGGAGCCGAGATACCTTTTGGTAAGATCTACCCCCTAGCGGGGCCCGAGCTAAAAGCTTTGAAGGATTATATAGACGAAAATTTAGCCAAGGGCTTCATACGCCCCTCTTCATCTCCCGCAGGTGCACCCATCTTCTTTGTGAAGAAGAAAGATGGATCTCTGAGACCCTGCATAGACTATAGGGAACTCAATAAGGTCACTATTAGAAACCGTTATCCATTGCCTTTAATCCCTGAGTTGTTGGAGAGAGTGCGGCATGCCAAAATTTTCTCTAAACTGGATCTCCGTGGGGCCTATAACTTGGTCCGTATTAGACCTGGGGATGAATGGAAGACTGCTTTCAGGTCACGCTATGGACACTTTGAATATCTAGTTATGCCTTTTGGTCTGAGTACCGCCCCAGCCACTTTCCAACACTTCGTGAATGATATCTTCAGGGATCTCCTAGATACATTTGTGGTGATTTATCTGGATGATATTCTAATTTTTTCTAACTCCACAGAGGAACATCATGGACATGTGAGAATGGTCTTAGAACGCCTAAGACAAAACCATCTCTACATCAAGCTTGAAAAATGTGAATTCCATAGGACCGAAATTCAATTTCTGGGGTATGTACTATCTACGCAAGGGATTAGTATGGATGGAAGCAAGACCCAAGCCATCAAGGATTGGCCAATTCCTAGAAATGTGAAGGAGGTGCAGCGTTTCATCGGG